>JAJPUD010004781.1:160692-172073 GCA_023553655.1 Myrmecobius fasciatus | reverse complement strand
AAGGAAGGAAGGAAGGAAGGAAGGAAGGAAGGAAGGAAGGAAGGAAGGAAGGAAGGAAGGGAGGGAGGGAGGGAGGGAGGGTGGAAAGGAAGGAAGGAAGGGAGGGTGGAAAGGAAGGAGGAAGGGATGAAGGAAGGAAGGGAGGGAGGAAGGGAGGGAGGAAGAAAAGAAGGGAGGGAAGAAGGAAGGAAGGAAGAAAAGAAGGAAGAAAAGAAAGAAAAAGAAAGAGAGAAGTAAATGATAACACAAAATTCCACAACTATGTTGACTAATCAGTTCCCATGGCTTTAACTATAATATCCAGGCAGATAACTTAAAATTCTGACCACTCAATCCTAGTTTCTCTCAATTTCAGTCTCAAAGAAACCAATGCTTTTTGGATATTTCAAATAGGATATGCAATAGATGTCATCCTCTGGACCTTGTCTCAAATCGAACTCATTATCCACCCCCCCAAAAAAAAAATCTCCCTATTTCTATTGAAGGCATCATCATTTCCTATGGTGTCTCAAGTTAATTATCTTGGTATAGTATTTGACTTCTTGATTTGTCTCTCTTGATTTGTGGGATGTGAGAAATAGCATTTCTTATATCTCACTCCTTTTCTTCACTGAAAAAAAAACTATCAACATGGTAAAAAAAAATTAAGCAGAGAAGCTAGCTGATACCATAGATAATGTACTGGACCTAAAGTCAAGAATACCTGAGTTCAAATATAGCCTTAGATATTGATTTATTTTAGTTTAACTTTGGGCAAGTCACCTAATCTTTATTTGCCTCGGTTTCCTCAACTATAAAATGTGTATGATAATAGTTCAGAAGGTTTGACCACAGGTCTAGCACAAAGAATTTATATGAACTTTTGGAGTGGTTATATAAATTACCTCATGCAGAGACAGTGGGATATGAACTTCATATTCTCTGACAAAGTCAATATCCTCTCTACTGTACCCTAGGTCTTAACTATGAGCTGATACTGTCAGGAACACTTTATGGAGAGTGAGTTCTGAATTAGATCTTGAAGGGGCTAGAAGATAAATAAATGAGACAGAGGGAACTTTATAAATTAAGTTTCAAAGTTGCAGAATCTTGGTATTATCAGTATATCAGTATATCAGATTTTTGTTCGCATCTTTCTCCCCTAACCACCATTTAGAAGCTCAGACCTCATTCTCAATCAGAACTGCTAGTATGCTGAACTCTAGTGTCTTTTAGCCATCCATTGAGGTTGATTTTACTTTCCCCTGGGCTTACTTGTCTCTTTACATCATCTCTAAATCTCCTTTATACAACCTTTGGTTAAAAACTCAGAGGCTGAACTGCAAAGCAGTGATGATGTCTGCTTTACAATTCAATGCAAAGAACCCTTGGGATCTCTGGATAAGGACTAGGTTGAAGAGGAAGACTCTGTTCTTGGTCATGTTGCTATGCAACCACTATATCAACCTACCTTGTACCAATTCTCTGTTCTTTTGTACTTCAGAATTCTTTTTAAGTTAAATGTCTTGCCTCTGTTGGCAGTAATTGTCTTAAAATATTAGTCTGGATCTAGTTCTGTAAGGGTAGGGGATTGTCTCCAAGTTTGCAAATTGTGTTTTTCCTCTCTAATTTTATCTTGAGTCTCCTAGAATACAGAAAGATTAAGGGACTCATTCATAGGAACAAGGCCAGTATATCTGAAAGAAAGGACTTGAGCCTAGGGTTTAATGGTTCTGTATTATGCTGCATTGCCTCTCAAGTTTCTTTATTCATTATTAATAATAGTAATAATAATAATTTTCATGAGGAGACAAAATTGATATCCACCATACTATTATATTATTTCTGTTTACCAAGAACTATCAGAGGTTGAACCATTTCCTAAATTTTCCTTGTTAACTTTGGACTTCCATCTTACAAACACTAGTGTCAGGGAAATGTCAAACTCTAATGTTTAAATAAAGAATTTCTTTTTCTTCCCCAGTTCTCTTTTTGG
This sequence comes from Myrmecobius fasciatus, assembly GCA_023553655.1. NCBI lineage: Eukaryota > Metazoa > Chordata > Mammalia > Dasyuromorphia > Myrmecobiidae > Myrmecobius > Myrmecobius fasciatus. The sequence continues at coordinate 170,098 of JAJPUD010004781.1, read as the reverse complement.
TTGGATTCTTATGCAATCATTCAATTAGGATCAGCTCTCCTCTCTGGGACATCTAAATGGCATAGCATCTAGAGTACAGTTCCTAGAGTTAAGTGGATCTGAGTTTAAATATGGCCTCAGATGCTAACTAGTTGTGTGATTCTGGGCAAATTACTTAACCTTATTTGTGTTAGTTTCTCCTCTGTAAAATAAGCTGGAGAAGGGAATGGTAAACTACAGCAGTTGAAGGATTTATGTTTGCTTTTGTTTTTTTGGATTTTTGTTTGTTTATTTGTTTATTGTTGTTTGACAAAAAAATTCTGAAATGTATAATGCTAAGATAAAAACAATAAATAATGCAAAAGAAAATACCTGAATTATGGCAAGGCACATGGATAGAGAAACAATCTGAGAGTTGGAAGTCCTTCATTCAAATCTTGCCTCTGATACATACTGGCTCTGCAACCCTGGGCAAGTGACTCAACTTCATTGTGTCATAGCCAACTCTCTAATACTATAAATTAATGAATTGAAGCTAATATTTCTTGATAGGGGAATTTCCTCACTAAGAGTTCCTTATATCTATTAAATCACACATATGGTATGAAAATCAATTAATGAAATTAAACTGTGACCTTGCAGCTCAACTGTGACCTCTCTAAAACCCAAACATTTCTTTTGCAGGTAATACACAAGCTATTCCAGACTCAGAAGTTCTGTAAAATACATTATTCATTTTCCTTAGCCTCAATGATCATTTCTTCAATGACTTACTAAGAAATATAAACAATAAAACAGTTAAAACTAACTTTCAACGATATTTGAATCATTAGAGGAATTTCTAATGGAAACCCATCAACTTGACACTTTGGATGCCTTGTAGCCTTGGACATAGATTCGAGATTAAATACTAACTAGAATTATTGAAGGATATTACTTATTCACTACCTCATCCCAGGCAAGGGCTTCTACTGTGCTTTTTTTCCCAAAAGTTAGCTCCTCACTGAAGGGAAAGAGTAGATTCAATGACTGCTATCAAAATTTCACAATCTAATAATTCTCTTTGTACCTAAGTACAATGGGCTAAGAGGTAGTGTGTTCTCCCTTACTGGAGAGCTTCAATGCAAAGTTCAATTCCCACTGGTCAGGGGGATGTAGAGGTTGTAGAGATCATTTCACAGTTATATGTTAAGATCAGATGATTCCTGAAGTCCTTTCCAACTCTGAAATTCTATGATTCTATGATTTTGCTGATGTGGAAGGGAATATACACAACTGAAATTCTAAGTCTTTTGAATAGCAAAACATATACAAATAAATGGAGAGGTGGTGGTGTGGTATACCAAATAGGTCCAAAGTCATAGCTGGAAAACATACAACAATTAAATATTATTTCATTTTTGCTTTATTGTGCTATGAATGCTTGACAATGACCATATAACAAAAAAGAAGGAGAAGAAGAAGGAAGAAAGGAAGAAAGAAAGAAAGAAAGAAAGAAAGAAAGAAAGAAAGAAAGAAAGAAAGAAAGAAAGAAAGAAAGAAAGAAAAAAAGAAAGAAAGAAAGAAAGAAAGAAAGAAAAAAGAAGAAAAGCAAAAAAAGGAAGAAGAAGAAGAAGAAGAAGAAGAAAGAAGAAGAAGAAGAAGAAGAAGAAAAGCAAAATAATTGCAATGGAAACAGTGACTTGCCCTCTACTGGTCATCAAAGCATTCCATCTGTACTAAAGAACAATGTTATTTTAAAATGCAAATGAAATATTTTCAGTACTTTTATATTTATGACTTTATTACTCTGAAACAGTTGGGATTTTTAATATTTTTAGCCCACCTGCTGTTTCTTTATTAAAATCTTAGGTTTGATAATTCAAAAATGTTCTCTGCAGTCAAGTCACATAGGTTCTATAAAGAAGATATGCATGAGTTTGCTATGAATTTGGTATGTGATGTATAAAAATCCTACACTGATTTATATGCATGCTTACAAATACAGCAGAAAAGGCATAGTAAGTGGGGGAATATGCATTGGTTGGAGAACATGAATACAATTAGGGCACCTCTTGACTCCTCTCTTAAATACCATTCTTTGATCTTCAAACAATATTCATAATATTACTTTGTGGATGACCAGAAGGGGAGACTGGATGGGTCTTCATAATATTCACAAAACAAATAGAAAAAAAAATCAGTTCTTCTTCATGACATCAACAGATTAGTTGTTTGTATTTTTAAAATCCTTGTTGTTGAATGGATTTTCCAAATTTTATCCAGTTCTTTGCATCTAACATGCTGACATAAGTTTTCAGCTGAAAAATTCAAGATAAAAGAAGATTAAATTTGAATTTGTGGTGGAATATCAAAAACAGTATTTGCCTGAAATTTCAAATTAGAGAAAATGTTTTAAAGGAGATGGAAAAATTTTAGATTATTTGAGAGTATACCTTAAATATAAACACAAATCATGTTTTCTATCACATTTCACTAGCAAGCGCCACTTATTAAGTAATCACATACAAACGAGTTCTCTTAGATACTCTATAAACAGATTTTAAAACACAGTACCTGCTCAAAAGATTGAACATTTTAAAATAAACTATATACCTCTGGACAAGCACATAATGAGTTGTTATTTAATGTATACAGATAAAAAACAGATGAAATAGTTATGATCAAAAGAATGAGAATATTTGCTTTAAGTATAAGTAGTAACCTAGACTTTAGCATATACATGATAAAATGAATCATGGAAGAAGAGATGTCAGTATAATCACGTCCAACATAATTACCTAACAACATATGATGCTTTGATGATGTCTGTCTAGCTATTATCTTCTCTAATATAGATATTAGTCCTGTTGTTTTTAAGGAATATTTTTCAAGAGCTGATTTGGCAAGAAAGAAAAAGACAAAAACAATCATCCTACACTCAAATCTAATGATGAGCCTCTAGGATTTAGTTTGACTAGTCCTGACACAATGGAATGAATGAATAAAACATCTGTTAATTCCTTCCTATGTGCAAAGCTCAGCATTTTGCTGCATAGGTGCAAATAGAAAAGTAAGATAGGCCCTACTCTAAGCTCACATTTTAAATGAATAGGCAATTTATATTGACAGTTTCTATTAATGGCACATGGAAAGGTGACATAGCCCTTAGGATGCTGTAGCTAAGTGGACTACAATGCTTTTTCTTCAGTGCGATCTCCATTGATAAAAGAATATCAATTTAATATTGATAAAATTGATTGATAAAAGAAGTGATAAAAGAATATCAAGATGCTGAATACTTTGACAATGGCAAAAACTTTGGTGGGAAGAACTTTGTTTACTAAGTCTATATTAACTACAGATGTAGCCCCCTCAGGAGCAGTTATCAGGCAAGAAACATTGCTATTCTTAAAGCTCATAATGTTGATGTTCTCCATCAAGTTTGATGAGGAATTAATAGTCAAGATGATCTAACCTGGCACAAGCTGCCTCCTGTTTCTCCCTCAGGACGCCTTGTTGTTTAAGTGATGAACATATTCATCGTATGTTTGAATCTGTGAATGAAACCTTTACAGTTTGGTTCAGTACCTTTTGTTGTTCAGTACCTTTTAAGTTTTGTCTATGTCTTCATGATCCAGTTTGGAGGTTTCTTGAAAGAGATATTGGAGAAATTTGCTATTTTCTTCTCTAGTTCATTTTAAAAATGAGGAAATTGAGGCAAACAAGTTTAAGTGACTTGCCCAAGATTACACAGCCAGTAAATGTCTGAGGTCAGATTTTAATCTGGGGGATAGGATTGGTCAGATTTCAGGTTTCATGGGCATATCCTTTGAGAAGTGCCATGCCTTTATGACAAGGTATGGGAGGAGAACTATCTTTAGTCAAGGCAAAATTTCAGCTTCAGACAGAGCACCTTTTCATTGCTACTTCTCTCATTCTTATACGCCATATGCATCCCCACCTTCATGCTTTTCCCCATTGTGTTCCTTCTGCTTCCCCAAATATTACCCATTTTTGGAACCATCTTAACCACCACTGACATGAAATCTTCCCTGATTCTAGAGGCTACATTAATTTCTCCTTTCTAAGACCCTATAATATTTACCATGTAATATTAAACTTTTGTCACTTGATTTTATAGTTTTGTTCTTCAAGTGTTAGTATTATATTCCTATCTAGATCCCACAATATTTAAGAATACTGGCCACATTTTATATTTATAGATAATCCACACAGCCCTTAGGGAATTTCTAGACACAAAGCAAAGTCTTAATAAATACTTGTTATTTAATTAATCAGAGAATTGTGCCTGAAAATGACCTTAGATAGAATCGAATCCAGCCCATGCATTTTATAGATTAAGGCTGACCATTATTTTCAAGATCATACAAGTTGTAAATGCTGGGACAGACTGCCTACAACATAATTGTTCTTTCTGTTGTGGTATTATTCTGTAATATGCTACCTTTTCCTGCTCTGACTTGGTCAGTTAAAGTTTCATAGAGGGAGGGAATAATAGTTCCCCAAAATGGTTTGGAAAATCATCTGAAATGTGATATACCAAAACTTGACATTACTTCCACTCCTCAATATTTCATTTTTCTAGAGGATATTGGATTATTAAAAACAACATGGAATAGTTCTCTTAAAATAAAGTTCCTAATACAAAGAACCGATGCAAAGTGAAGAAACAAAAAGGCAACATAATTAAAAACAAAAATAGAAATAGAAAGGACTCTTTCTCTCTCTTTCTCCCCATTATAGATGACTATCCCAGAAATTAATGACTAAAAGCAAATGAAAAATCATTTTAGAAACCAATTAATTTATTTAGAAGTCATATTTTAGATCATACTCAGACATCCCATTGTATGTATTATTCATATAAAATATAATTTCTTAATGATACACAAACTTTAACATATAAAGCTAAAGTTTGAGAAAGTTAAATATTTCAAAAAAGGTTATTATATGTATGTATTTGGAAACAATATAGCACATTTAAAATTTAGCACACCAAAATCTATACATTAAAAATAATAGTTTCCAATTAGCATAAAAATAGGGGAAAAAAGCTTTTAAATTTCAAAACAAAGACTGGAATGGATCAAACATATAATTCAAAATTTCTTGATACTCTTTATCTGATACTAGATATTTCCCAAACTTGACCCAAACAAATCCCTCAAAGTTCATCATCTGAGAAGAACTGATTGATTACTAACATATAAGAAAGAGATGTACTATAATTTTGACAACATGGTCCCGAACATTGACTCTTTTTGTACCCCACGAGTGCATCTTTCAAAAACTCCTTTTTATTACACTGCTATTAAGGAATTTGAATAGGTATTGAAGGGAAACCATGCTACTATTACACAACTAGGGGGCAAAATGGATAGAACAGTGAGCCTAGGATCAAAAAGACTCATTTTCTGAGCTCAGATCTCATCTCAAACACTTTTTAATCTGGACAAATCACTTAATCATATTTGCCTCAGTTTTCTCATCTGTAAAATGAACTGAAGAAAGTTATTTGTCCAGGAAACCTCATATGGAGTCATGGAAAGTTGAACATGACTGAAACAATTACTTCTCCTTCTCAACAACAACAATAACAACAACAACAACAACAAAAACAATTTCTAACTCCTACTCATTAAGATTAACAACTATCATGAAATTTACAATTTTAGCGAGTTCTGTGGTTCAGAGATATTAAGTGACTTACCCAGGTTTGCATAGCATTTTAGAGGTAAAATTTAAATCCAGTACTTCCTAACTCTGTGATCAGATCTCCACATGCTATTCAATGTCACTTTATAGATGGAGAAACTACACCTCTAAAATTAATGGACTTTTTAAAAGAAAATTTGAGAGAGTTAATAGTAAGACACAAGATCAAACTCAGGACTTGCCATAGTAAGCACTTGACAAATATTTGCTGAATTGCCTTGCTGCAATAAAGCTTTTTAATGCCAAAAGCAAGCCAGGAGTTCATAAAGGAAAGACAAAAGATAGTAGAAATAAGAAACAGAGATGAAAAATTTTACATAAGTCTAATATCTCCTCTCCAGCTTTGACTTTTTCTCAACCATTTTTTGACATCAAAGATATCTCTCCTTAGTAAAAGGTTGTGTTTTTTCCTATTTAATAGCTATAATATAGTGAGCCCAATTATCTATTTAATTACTTCAGACTTAATAATGCAGTAATATTACCAAGCTTCACTTCATAATTACCATTTGTTTCCAAAGGAATGACTACAAAACATGTCATACCGTATTTCATGGTAATGGAATAAATGAGGCCAGTGAAGGCAAGAGATAAGTCAGCTTTCCTTTACAGAAGGAAGATCTGGTTGGAGGTTTCATTATTGCATTCTTCCTCCCTCAGAGGAATTAAGCAGAAATTGTTCATTCGGCACATTTTCTATGTCACAAACATGAGGATTTCATCTAAATGGCCCGTGAAGCTATTAGAAATTAAATTCTCATTCATGTAGAATTCTTTTTAAAGGACATGTTATAGGAACATTTTCATAGCATTAATTTCTAATCAGGTGTAAAATACACTTTCTTGCCTTCACCATGGAAACATAGCCATTTTTCCTCCCATTTGTCAGTTACCAATCTACCTCAATGTATTTCTTCTTTATATTGATAGGAAAGCATACCTGGAAGTGGATGGGACATGCAAATACTCCACATGCACACAATCATGAAAAGTAAAAGGCTATTTTTTGGAGGAGGAAAGAAATTGTGGCCTTAAGAGAAATGTCTCCCCATTGCCTTAAATATATATCTTATTTTACTTCCACTATTTTCGTTTTTTTAAAGTTATCTCTCAATTTTTAGAATGCTTCTTCAACTTGTCTCTGCCTTCCCCAAAGCCTGGCTTAAACCCTATACATTCTATGAAGTCTTCTTTGAGAAATTCAAACTTGAACCATTTCTCCTTTTCCTTCAAAATACTTGAAGGATTCTCATGGGCAATAGGGATTAAAAAAAAAATTATTTGCTGATTTTCCAGAAAATAGCATTCCAAAAGATCAGTGGGTAGGAAATACTTGGAAAAACACTGGGGTTTTTTGGAAAGAACTTTCTATTAATTCTAGTAATAAATAAACTAAAATGGTTACCACATGAAATAATGAGTTCCCTCTCACAGAAAGTGTCTAAGTAGAAAACTTAAATACCATTTTTCAGAAATGATTTTTTAGAAAATCTTCTAACTTTGAGATAATAGAAATTTGAATTCCCAGAATTTATGCAAACAAATTAATGGCTACATAACTGATATTTCTATAGCAATTTAAGGTTCATAAAGCACTTATTTACATATATTATCATTTGCAATAACACTACAACCTTGTGAGTTAAGAATTTCAAGTCATCTCTGTTAATAACTCTGTTTTATAGAAGCATAAATTGAGATTAAAAAACAAGTGACTTGAAGGCAGGATTTTAATCCTAAAATTCTTAAATCCAAGTTCAGCACTTTTTTGGTTTTTCATTTTATTCTCAACTTAAGAAATAAAACAAACCTTTGTATAACATGGTATAATAGCAAAACAGATGATTGCATCTGAAATTGGAAATCTGTTATGGATATCTTGCTATTCCTTTACATCAGTGCTTTAATCTTGTTCTCCAGTTCTTTCCTATGTCTTAATTTTGTCTCACCAATTGTAGTGTAATGTAGAAGGCAGGATCTTTTTTCCTACCAAGTCTCAGAACAGAGTAAGGTACTCAATATGTATATATGGATTCCTTGAGAGTAGCATAAATTCTCAAGTTTCTGAAGTATGGTTCCATTCTCTGTTGCTTGTGCTAATTTTGGCCTAATAATTAACATCAATAAAATGCAGTCACCCTATCAGCCAGCACCATACCATCCATATATGGAACCATCAGTAACAGCACATGGTGAAATTTTGAATGCTAGAGCTAACTCAGTGTTTTGGAGGCTCCAAAGGAAAATGTGGAAGATTAGAGCTATTAAACTGACTTCCAAACTGAGGATCTACAGTGCCATTTGCTGAACTCATCGTTCTATGACTGTGAAACCTGGAAATCTGCCAGATCCATGCCAGGAAATGGAATCTCTTTCCTTTGAATTGCATTAGGAATTTTCTGAAGATCACCTGGCAGCTTAAGATACCAGACATTGAGGTCCTTTCTTGAATCAAACTGCCAAGTTTTCCAACCTCACTGCACAGAGCACAACTCTGTTGGATTGGCCACATTGTTCACATACTAAATATACACTTGCCAAAAAAAAATATTTTATGGAGAACTCACACACATTAAGTGCTCACAAAGTGATTTAAAAAAAGAGAGATACAAGGACATGTTCAAGGTCTTTCTTAAGAATTTTAGAATTGATTGTATGATGTGGGAAATGTTAGCAAAAGACCATCCAGCAAGGTATGCCCCCATCAGAAAAGGTTCTGTGCTCTATGAACAAATCAGACTTGATTTGGCTCAGAAGAAACATGAGATGCACAGAGTTAGAGTCCAGCCCAAATGTTCATAAGGACTGTTTGTGTCTGACTTGTAGCAGAGCATCCCAACCTCATATTGATCTGATCAGCCACGATTGAACATACTGACTTGATTCGAGAATAGTGGCCCTCTTTGAGAATGATGGAAAACAACCAACAACCAACCAACCAATTCTCTTTGTGTGTGTGTGTGTGTGTTAGCCTTATTTTTTTTATTAAAGCTTTTTATTTACAGAACATATGAGTAATTTTTCTACATTGACCTTAGCAAATTTTTTGTTCCAAATTTCTTCCCTCCTTCTCCCCACCCTTTCCCCTAGATGTCAGGGAGTCTAATACATGTTAAATATGTTAAAATATATGATAAATCCAATATGTATAGGCATATCTATACAGTTATCTTGCTGCACAAGAAACATCAGATCTAGAAAGAGAAAAAAAACAACCTAAGAAGGAAAACAAAATGCAAGTAAACATCAACAGAAAGTGTTAAAATGCTACAACCAACCAATTCTCAAGTCTCTAAGGTACCAGTGGCTTCATGTTGTATCTCCATTATATAAGGTAGCTTCTTGGATACTTGAAGAGTACAGATGTTCTTATGTCTTGAGTCATTGAATAGTTTCCTTAATAAGGAAAACAAGATATGTCCTGTGATGTCTCCATAGAATAAGAATGAACCTAATATATTATTCACTTTGAACAAGGCCAAAAAATATGGTCTCAGTATGTTTCCAGCTCTCTACTGGAATTCAGAGGTGGCAGTTTTTTGTTTTTTTTTTTTTTTTTGGTGGGGGGCGGTAAGGAGAGATTCTACCTGCAAAGATTTAGAAATGTTAAAAGATTCCTAGAAGTTCTTCAAAAGGAGATACCTTAAACTTTATGAAATGCATGGTAAGTTTCAAGACTTTTTCCTCTTCTCCCAAAACCTCAATATGT
>JAJPUD010004781.1:150511-160592 GCA_023553655.1 Myrmecobius fasciatus | reverse complement strand
ATATATATACATAATTTTCTTATTTTACTTCACAACAACAATATTAAGTGCCACTATTTTAGATAATTTATAGATGAGAGACAGATTAAGTGACTTGACCAGGTCACACACAGATAGTAAATTTCTGAGTCTGAATTTAAACTCAGCTTTTCCCTTTATGCAAGGTTGAACACTTTATGTGTACCATATAGTTATGTAGATAGCTGATAGACAGATTGATAGCCACTTTGAAATTATGCATGCATTGGTATAGACCCAGAAATACAAGAAGGAACATCATATATGGATCATCACAAGTAGATGATTTTCAACATATATAAATCTACAGAGAGATATCTCTAGTGATAATTAACTATAGATTTAGACAATATATAGATATATTTTCCAAGTGACCTATTTGTGGTTACTTATATATGACATTCTTTCTCCCATCTCTGCTTGTTTGTGCAGGCTATTCTCTATCCCTGAAATATTCAACTTTCTCATATTCACCCTTTGAAGACTTTACCTGTCTCTATTGAGTAGAACAATTCCCACGTCCTACAAGAAATCATTCTTTATTTCTCCATTTGTTAATATCCCCCTCCTCAAAATTTCCTTGAATTACTTTTACATACACCATAGAATTATTTCTTCATTTATTGAGGTATATGCTGCCTTGTCCCCATAGAATGAAGAACCTTTGATTCCAGAGATTGCTTCACATTTGTCATTGTTTCCTCTATGCCTAACTCAATTCCTGATACACAAAAGGTATTTGTGAAATGCTTAACAAATTGGGCTCATTAGTCTTTGCAAATTAGCAGTAAATACTAATAGTTAAATTTTCATGGGATCTAAGGCTGGAAGGAGTCTTAGAGAGTATTCTGGGAAGATATCAAAAAAAAAAAAAAGGAAAAGCCAAACTCTTGAATTTTCCTTACAAATCAGATAAAATACCACATCAAAGTCAGCTTTGAGCTACAGATACAGCCAAAAGTTCTATGACAATTCCGGAGGGTCTTAGGAAAAAACCAACCTCCCTGGCCAAAGTTTGGCCCAGCAGAAGTACAAGTAACTCCAGGAAGACGCCATTGAATCAACGAACAACAAGCCCTGGGACTGCTGGCTTCTGTAGCAGCCTTGAAGGACCCTCCAGTCACTGGACATTGGATTCAGATGTGCTGATCAGACAGGCTACAGTGAGTGTGGGCAAGAAGAAGCAATCACATGCTTGATGAACAGAGTAGCAGAGAGGACTCCGATGGCTATAAGCAGCTGCAGGATAGTGGAGTCCCTGTTTTAGTTCTCGGGCAAAAGGAAGAACTGAAGTTTGCAGACATGGGAGAGACCGCAGAGTGCAAGAGCATTTGCTGTGACAATGTGTTTGGCAATCCTAGCCATGGCTCAGAAATAAAGAGGAGGGCCCAAGAGTGAGCTCCAGAGAGTGCTTAGAAAACAACAATAAGACAAATTTGAAGTCTGAGGCATCATCTCCATGTACATATGTTATAAAACTAGATTATGATTACTACTGTGTGGGTAGAGAAGATCTGGTATCATACTCAGAAAAAGAAAATAAAGTTTAAAAAGCTATTCCTGTTTCAAAGAACTATCTCAAATGATCAGAAGTCCAAAAAAAGTTCTTGCAAAACCTTGAAAAGTGTATTGAAATCAAAGAAGTCAAGAAATCTTAAAAATTATTTTTTTAAAATAATAGCAGTTCAAGGAAATTAAAAAAAACATGAAAAGAAAGTCAACCAAGTGGTGAAAAACAGAGATCTAAATAAAAATTAAGAAAATAATTCCTTAAAATGCTAGAATTGATCAAAAAAACTAATGATGTAACAAAACACCCAGAAATAATAAAACAAAATCAAAATGATGAAAAAATCAAAGAGAATGTGAAACATTTCTTTAGAAAAGCAATTGATCTGTAGAACAAATTGAGGAGAAACAATATAAGAATTGTTAGATTATTTGAAAGTTATGATTTTTAAAAAGACGCCTAAATACATAATTACAATTATGAGGTTGTATTTAACTAGATAGGCTTTAACATAAAGTGGGAATTACTATATACAATATGGAAGCTACTCCCTATGGCAAACTGGGAAGAACATTGGTATGATCATCTTAGCTTAAACCGGCTTTTTGTTCAAGTGACCTTTGATTACAGTCCCATTCTCAGGTGAAAGTAATCCCACCCTTACTGTATCTAATCAGACAGCACAGTTATGATGTCAAATACTCAAGATTATATTTACCTTATAAAAGAGCTGTTTATATTGTAGATCCAGGATAAACTCCTTTTTAGGTTAGCCCAATAATTGTGTACTCCTGAATAAGAAAAGCTATAAGGAAAAAAAAATACTATGGAGCTAAGGTCAGGATAACAATACAATAAAAGACTGTAGGGCTTAGAACATTACATTTCAGAGCAAAAAAGCTGCATTTACAACCAAGAATAACTTACCAATCAAAATTGAGTACAATCATAAATAAAAAAGGAATGGATATTTAATGAATTGAAAGACTTTCAGGTATTTGTGACAAAAAGATCAGAAGTCACTGGAAAATGACATATAAGATACAGAAAAACATAAGGTAAATAACAAATAACAATTATAAAGGACTAAATATTTTCAAACTGTTTACATCTCATATGAGAAAATGTCTGTACTCTTAAGAATGTTAACAATTTGAGTAGTTTGAAAGAGCATACAAAGAAGGGCAAAGTAAAATGTATTAATTATATCATACACATTAATTATTAGTGGAAGAGTTGTTACAGTAGAAATGAGGTTGGGGGGCTGGTAGTGCTGGAACCTGATTTTCATTGGAACTGAGTTAAAGAGGGAATAACATATATCTAGAGGAATATAAAAGTCTTCTAAATTTATACAGGAATAGGAGAGTTGGCAGAGAGAATAAGAGACTTTTAGAAATGTATAAGGATCAAGAAGTAGGAAGATGAGCAGAGAGAATAAGGGGTAGATTCTTAGAAGAGAAAGTAGATAAAAGTATAAAATGATTAAAGGGGATTTTTTAAAAGAGTGTAGCTTAGGGTTGTAGTGGTTAGAAGCAAATCAGACCTGTGGGAAAATAGCATAAAAAGAAAGAATGAGAACAATAGAGAGGAAAAAATGAGAATGGAGGGAAATACACAACTAATAATTATAACTTTGAATTTGAATAAATTAACTTATTCATAAAACCAAAATGGACAGCCAAATAGATTAAAAACCATATTCCAAAAATGCTGTTTATAAGAAATACTTTTTAATGGGATACTAATACATTGTTGGTGGAACTGTGAACAGATCCAACCATTCTGGAGAGCAATTTGGAGCTATGCTCAAAAAGTTGTCAAACTGTGCATACCCTTTGACCCAGCAGTGTTTCTACTGGGCCTATATCCCAAAGAGATCTTAGAGGAGGGAAAGGGACCCACATGTGCAAGAATATTTGTGGCAGCCCTTTTTGTAGTGGCTAGAAACTGGAAACTGAAGGGATGCCCATCAATTGGAGAGTGGCTGAATAAATTATGGTATATGAATGTTATGGAATATTATTGCTCTGTGAGAAACGACCAGCAGGACGATTTCAGAGAGGCCTGGAGAGACTTCCATGATCTGATGCTGAGTGAAATGAGCAGAACCAGGAGATCATCATACACAGCAACAACAGTATTACATGATGATCATTTCTGATGGACATGGCTCTCTGCAACAAAGAATTGTCTCAAACCAGTTCCAATTGTTCACTGAAGAAAACCATATACACCCAGAGAGAGGGATATGAAATATGGACCACAACGTAACATTTTCATGATCTCTATTGACATTTGCTTGCATTGTGTTGCCTTTCTCTGATTCTTTTTTTTTTTTTTTTTGTAGATAGGATTTTTCTTGCATAACTTCTCAAGCATTTCAACATTATTAACATGTAGTGGACTTCCTGCCATCTAGGGGAGGGGAAGGGACTGGGGGTAAAATTTGTAATGGAAAGCTTTGTAAAGATCAATGTTGGGGAACTACCCATATATATGTTATACAAATAAAAAGCTTTAATTAAAAAAAACTTTTTAAAATGAAATGCACAAAGAGGTAAAATAAATTACCGGTGTAGAATTTATTATGCTTCAACTGAAGCAAAAAAAAAAAAAATGGGTAGGAATCATGACTTCAGAGTTAAAGCTAACATATGTTTAATTTAAAGAGATGTGCAGGGAAACTATAATAAAAGGTAACATAAAAATTAAGTTATATCAATATTAAACATATATACCAAATGCAATACTATCCACTTTTTTAAAGGAAAAGTTAAATCAATTACAAATGGAAATAGATACTAATGTCATAATAATGGATTCCTTTAACTTTCTCAGAAATAAATTAATCTGACCAAAAAGTAGATTATAAAGAAGTTAAGCATTTTATCTTAGTAAGCTAGATATGACATGGTAAGGACACCCTTACAAAAATTTATCACATATGTGGCCATAACAGCTTTCTAAATAAATTCAAAAGAGCACAAATAAATTCAATGGAACATATCTAGATGTAGATGCAGAAAAAAAGCATTTGATAAAATACAACAAAAATATCTATTAAAAACACTTGAAAGGATAGGTATAAAGAAATTTTTTTTCCTTGAAATGATGCAAAAAAATTCCTAAATCCATCAACAAATATTATTTGTAACAAAGATAAACTAGAAGCCTTTTCAATCAGATCAGGAATAAAACAAAGATGTCCATTGTTATTAGTATTATTGAAGTTTATATTAGAAATGCTAGCAATAGCAATAAAAGAAGAAAAGATTGAAGAGATCAGAATAAGCAATGAGGTAATAAATATAATTTTGCAAATTATATCAATAAAAAAATCCCACACAAAGACATAGTAAGAAATATCCTATCTAAAATAACTGCATACAGTACAGAATAATTGGGAGTATGCTTGAAATGATAACCCCCAAAATTACATGAACATAATTATAAAAAACTTTTATACAAATAGTCAGATTTAAATAACTGGAGAAATATTAAATCTTAATGGGTAAGCAGAGCTAATATGGTAAAAACTAAGCAAAGCTAATATGATAAAAATCATAAATTTATCTAGACTAATTTATTTATTCTATGCTATCCCAATTAAATTACCAAAAATAATTTTATCCAGTTAGAAAAGAAAACAACAAAATAAACTTGAACAAAAGGTCAAGAATATCAAAGAACCTAAAAGGGGGAAAAGGAAAGGAAAGAGGTTTAGAAGTACCAGATCTTAAACTATATTATAAGGCAGAAATTATTAAAGTGATGTGGAAAGCAATTTGAAATTAAGCCTGAAGACTTATTTCACTATGTATAACCTTTAAGCCAGCAATACTAAAAATAATTAGGCAAAAGGGAAAAGAACTTGTATATTCTAAAATATCTGTAGCAGCATTCTTTGTAGGGCTAAAGAACTGGAAATTGCAGGAATACCATCAATTAGGTAATGGCAGAGTAAGCTGTGGTATATAACTGTGATGGGATGTTACAATGTTAAAAGAAATGATGAACTTAATGCTTTTTAGAAAAACATGGAAAAACTTGCAAAAATAATGAAGAATGAGATAAGCAGAACCAAGAAAACATTGTATACAGTGACAGCAGTGTTGTTTTAAGAACAACTTTGAAAGAATAAGCTATTTTGACTACTATGAATAGCCAAATTAATTTTAAATGACATATAAAGAAAGACATTATTTACATCCAGAGAAAGAAATTGCAAATAGAACTATGTATAGAAAAAATTTACATAAACACACACACGTGTACATGTGGGTGTTTTAATGATACCCATCTCTAAGGTGTGGGAAAAGAAAAAAAAAACATAACATTGAATATTTGAGAAAAATAGCTAATTGTGCATAGTAAAATCATAATTTCACATGCAATCATCTTTTTATTGTATTATGTTATGGAAATGTTTGCCTCATACCATAAATTAAAAATAAAATTTGAAAAAAACAATAACATCTTGTACTGGCTTAAAAAATACACAATAGCAAATTACAATAGTAACCACTATTTTGACAAAATATTTTTTAACAAAAATAAGGAAAAGTTTTTCGATAAGAATTTATTATTTGGCAAATATTGTTGGAAAATTTGGAGAGCAGTTTGGAAGAAACTGGGAATAAACTAATATCTTACAAGATTTACCTATGAGGAAATATTAAATTTGACAGAGCAGTTGAAAATGTGAAAAACTCACATAAAGGCATTATCAGCATCACAAGGACCCTCTATTATCATGAAAAAGCTCATGGACTGATCAAAAATGATTATGGGTGCAGCTAGGTTGCACAGTGGTTAGAGCAACAGCCCTGAAGTTAAAAGGACCTGAATTCAAATTTGATCTCAGACACAACACTTCTGGCTGTGTAATCCTGGGCAAATTACTTAACCCCAATTGCCTCAGTGGAAAAAAAATAAAAAAATAAAAAGATTATGCAGTGGGCTGTGAGTGAAGGGGTGTTACTTAAAATCAGAGAGATGGTGATGGGAAGAAAGGACATAATCTAAAGAGTTAGGGAGGGTCCTAGTTAAGAACAAACTCACATGTGCATTATTCATGATGAAGCAGGAGAAAGAAGGATATGGTTTTATAAAATAATGAGGCTGCTTTGCTCATAAAAATTGGTTGTAGGATGATCATGTGTCTAGTGCACCTGCTCAAGGAAGAGGGATCTCTTGTATGATTTGTATACCTGAGCCATGCTAATAAAACAATCCCAGGAATTTAGCCTCCTTTGTGCATGATAAGATAAACAATGGGAACATGATGGACTCCATTAAAGTTTACATCATTCCTAACAATGGAGCAGGATGGACTAATTAAAGTTTATGTCCCCTAGATAAGGTCAAAATGGATGCATGACCTAGACATAAAGGAATATATCATGAGAAAATTAGAAAAACATGGAACATATTACCTATCCAACTTATGAATAGGAGAATATTTTATGAATAAACAATTGATAGAGATTTTTTAAAGTCTAAAATAAATAATTCTGATTATATAAAATTTAAAATGGCTTCGTATAAATTAAACAAATGTAGCTAATGTTAGATAGGAAGGCAGAAAATTAGGAGAAAAAAATTTAGAGACAATTTCTCAGATAAAAGTCTCATATCTCAAATATATAAAGAACTTTGTCAAATTCCTCAATTGATAAGTGGTCAAGGAATATAAACAGTTGGATTTTCAATGAAGTGATCAAAACTATATATAGTTATATGGAAAAATGCTCTAAAATATCATTGATTAGAGAAATGGACATTAAAACAACTTTGCTTACTTTGCAGCTGAGTAAATTGAAGTTCAGAGAAGTGAAGTATCTGGCCCATATTTGCATAAATTATAAATGGCAGACTGAAACTCAAAGTCAGACTTTTTATTACCAAGCCCATTCTATCTTTAAAGTCAAATCATGCTGTTTCTTACTACACCAGAGTGATATTTTACTGTGGCAAAAATTTATATCATTAATTTATCTTAAAATTAGCTCATTAATTTTAATTAGTTTAATGTTTAGATTTTATTATTGATGAGTTTTTAGAGAACCTTCTGCTGAATGCCCTTTTCTGAAGCTTTTTTATGGTATGAAATTCACCCCAGATTCCTATAAGGTGTGCTAGAAAAGCGCAAACTCTGATATGTACTTTAATAATGGAAAGACTTAAGGTTGGAGTCCAGCAAACAGAGCAAGTATATTTTACAAGAACTAGCCTAATCCCAGGGGGTCTCATTACAAGTAGAACATCAACTTGGTAAATAAATTTTTATGGCCATGGCAAAACATGATAAAAGGAATTTTTTCTAATGGTCCTAAACTCTGATTGTCCCCTTTTTGATGCTACAGGCACAGTCACAAAGGACTGGCAAAAGGAGGGTGCTAATAATCACAAAGCTTATATATATTTAATACATTTTAATTTGATTATTAGGTTCGCTAAATATGAGATCCTTGCCCAATCACTAATAAGTAGATATATTGCCAGATGAGTCAAATCATATCCATTTTAATAATCTTGATATATTTAAAAAGAAGAAACAAATCAATTGTCATTTAATGTAAGTAGGATATATATGTAGGTACTTTTGGAAGAGACAAAAAGAAAAAGGAGTTGGCAGAGTTTTTTCAGACTCCCAAATTTTATATTTATAAAACCTTTGGTTCTCTTGTATGCAACAATTTCTAGCAAGCCACTGGCTAATACAAAGAATTATAGTTATTTCCAGCTTGGGAAGAAAGGAAATTAATGGATGCTCAGCCCTCAACAGGAAGACAGAAAGCCTTTTTCAGGATCACCTTGGGAGGGAATCTTGAGGAACTCTCAAAAGAGAATGAGGAGGAGGAGCATTTATCCTATAGCAACAGTGTGCCTATAACATATATAATTCCCATCTTTCCAATCTTGAGAGAAGACTTTTAAATGGTCAGGTGAAGAAAAGTACAACTATGTTCTGGTTTTTGCTCTTAAATTACAGGTGCTCATGTCAGGAATAGGAGTTTAACAAGTAGTTTTTAATTTGCCCCCAAATTTTCCAGTTAATAACTTTTAAAAAAAACTTAAATTATATATTTTCCAGAATTAATTATTTTCCATAAATACCTCTCTTTGATCTTGATTTTTTTCCAGATGTTCCTTTGTGTGTAACATAATGGAAGTCACAGAGGGAGAGACACCTTTTGAAAAACAGCTGGGATTTCCAAACCCTTACCCACTTTTACAGAATTTTGCATTGTAAAAAGATACACAAATTTGAGATAACTCATAACTATACTTCTGAAGGCAAAATTACTAAAATGCGGATCATCTTTTTTCTTAAATCTACCCCATAAAGATGAGTCTAAAAGTAACCAGATGGTATGTGTAGTACAGCATTGACAATAAGTATTTGCAGAAAGACCATCATGGAATGATTGCAGCATATATGCCAACATCAGTTGGTGAAAACAAATGGTAGAGAAATTGTATAAAGAACTTGATTGGAATTCCCAAATCCAATTACCATACACTCTGATAAGATGAGGATGAGAAAATATATGTGTGTGCATAGATAGATAGATAGATAGATAGATAGATAGATAGATAGACAGATAGATAGATAGAATGTGTGTATGTGTGTGTGTATATATATATATATAATGTGTATATATATATATATATAATGTATGTATATATATGCATGTGTATGTGAGCAAACTGAATACACACACACAGAGTCCAGATGCATATTTGAGTTGGAGATATCTCTAAATTTGTGCATCTCCTGTTTCTTCTGAGCTACTGCAATTCTGCTTCCCTCACAGAGTCAAAACATTTTCTTTGATGCAGACACCCAAGGCTGGGTGATCCTTTGCCAGTATCTCCCACGTCATGCAATTATTATAACATTCTTCACCTTTTTGCTTCTTCCGACCTCTGTGTAAGTTCTTATGAGTCTTTGGGAAAGAGTCTTTTAAGCAAACATAACATTTGGCACTTGAACCATATGAGGAGCCCATCAGAGTTGTGCTTTTTGCAGGAGATTTTGAGTGCTCGGCAGTTTGGCTCAAGAAAGGACCTCACTTTCTGGTACCTTATCTGATGAGGTGATCTTCAGAATCTTCCTTAAACGATTCAAATGGAGACCATTCCATTTGCTGTCATGGCATTAATATACTGTCCAAGTTTCACATACATGCAACAATGAGGTCAGATAATGCCTCTGTAGACCTTCAGTGTGGTAAGGAAACTATTATCCTATACTTTCTTCTAAGACACGCAAATATTGGGCCATTTCAGGTAATGTGTATATCAACCTCATCACCTATGGGTATATCCATGGAAAGCATACTGCCAAGGTAAGTGAACTTACTCACAACATTCAAAATTTCTCCATTTGCTGTAATTTATTCCCATGTATAGATGGTGTGCTGACTGGTGGAGAATGCTTTTTCTTGGAGTTAATTGTTAGGCCAAAATTTGCAGAAGCAGCAGAAAATTGATCCTTGTTATATATATATATATATATATATATATATATATATATATATATAT
>JAJPUD010004781.1:119461-150111 GCA_023553655.1 Myrmecobius fasciatus | reverse complement strand
TATTATTAAATATATCATCACATCAACGTCACATTAGACCCACATCCTTTATTATTTATACTACTTCTAACTACCCCAAAAGAGATACAAGTTCTCAAGAGTTACAAATATCATCTTCTTGTATAAGGGTATAAACAGTTTAATCTTACTAACAGTTTTTTTTTTTCTTTCCTGTTTACCTTTTACGTTTCACTTGAGTCATGTATTTCAAGATCACATTTTCTGTTGAGCTTTGGGCTTTTCATCAGGAAAGTTTTAAAGTCAGATCTAAACAATTGGAACAATATCAAATGCTCATGGGTAGGCCAAGCTAATATAATAAAAATGACAAGTCAACCTAAATTAATCTACTTACTCAGTGTCAATCAAACTGCCAAGAAATTATAGAGCTAAAAATAATAACAATATGCATCTACAAGAACAAAAGTTCAAGAATATTAAGGGGATTAACAAAAATAAAGGAATGTGGCCAACTGTACCAGACCTAAAATTGTATTATAAAGCAATAGTCATCAAAATCATTTGGTACTAGCTAAGAAATAGAAGAATAGAAGAAGAAGAAATAGAAGAAATAGAAGAAGGATCAGTGGAATAGCTAGGGTCACAAGAAACAAAAGCCAATGACTATAGAAATATATAGTAAGATAGTGTTTGATAAACCCAAAGCCTCCAGATATTTGAGAAAATTACTGGGAAAACTGGTAAATAGTATGGAAGAAATTTAGCTTTGACCAACATCTAACACCCTTTACTAAAATAAAACAAAGCAGAGTCTCCCTCTCAGATCTGTGGAGAAGGAAGAAACTTCTGACCAAAAAAAGAATGAGAGAATATTGTGAAATGCAAAATGGATAATTTTGATTATGTTAAATTTTAAAAATTTGTATAAACAAAACCAATGTATCCAAAACTAGAACTGAAACAGAAAGGTGGAAAAAATTTACATACAATCTTTTTGATAAAGGCATCATTTCTAAAATATATAGAGAATTGACTCAAATTTGAGTCATTCCTCAGTTAATAAATGCTCAAATGATCTGAACAGACAATTTTCAGGTGAAAAAATAAGACATTTATAGTCATAGGAAAAAGGTTCTAAATCACTGCTGATTACAGAAATGCAAATTAAGACAACTCTGAAGTACCACTTCATACCTTTCAGATTGACTAAGATGACAGAAAAAAGATAATGATAAATATTGAAGATGATGTGGGGAAACTGAGACACCAATGTGATGTTAGTGGAGTTGTGAAATGATCCAACCATTATAGAGAGCAATTTGGGACTATGACTACAAGCTATGAAACTGTGCATACCCTTTGGTCCAGCAGTTTCTCTAATGGTTCTATATCCCAAAGAAATCATAAAATAGGGAAAAGAACCCACATGTGCAAAAATGTTTGTAGCAGCCCTTTTTGTAGTATCAAGGAACCAGAAGTTAAGTGGATGCCCATCAATTGAGGAATAGCTGAATAAGTTGTGGTATATAAAGGTTATTGAATATTATTGTTCTGTAAGAAATGATAAGCAGACTGATTTCAGAAAAGTCTGGAAATACTTATATAAGTGAATTTACTTGCTGAGTGAAGTGAGCAGAACCAAGAAAACATTGTACACAATAAGAACAAGATTATGTGAGGAGCAATTATATGACTGTTTTCAGCAATGAGGTGATTCAAAGCAAAACCAATAGAGCTGTGATGGAAAGTGCATCCACATCCAGGGACAGAACTGTGGAGAATGAATGTGGATGAAGATATTTTCACCTTTTTGTTATTGTTATTGTTGTTTGTTTGCTTTTTTCTTTCTTGTGTTTTTTTTTCCTTTTGATCATACTTTTCTTGTGCAACATGATGATTATGGAAGCATGTTTAGAAAAATTTAACATGTTTAATATAGATCAGATTGCTTGATGCCTTTGGAGAGAGAGAGGCAGGGAGAGGAAGAAAAAATTAGAACACAAGATTTTGCAAAGGTGAATGTTCGAAACTATCTTTCCATATATTTTGGAAAAATAAAATAATATAAAAAAGTTTTACACAAAGAAAACTAAATATAATTAATATTAAAGGAAAGAAGAAAGCTGGAAAACATTTTTATAGCCAGTGTTTTTGATAAAGGTCTCATTTCTAAAATACATATAAGAGAAATGTAAATTAAAATAAAAATGAGGAAGCACCTCATATGTATCACATATTATAAGCCAATGTGAAGGGAAAGGAAAATAATAAATGTTAAAGAAGATATGGAACATAAAGGCATTGTTTGTGGAGTTGTGAACTTATCTTACTGTTCTAAAGAGCAATTTGGAGGGGCAGCTAGATGGTGCAGTGGATAGAGCACCAGCCCTGAAGTCAGGAGGGTCTGAGTTCAAATTTGGTCAGACACTTAACTCATTCTAGCTGTGTGATCCTGGGCAAATCACTTAACCCCAATTGCCTCAGGAAAAAAGAGAGAGAGAGAGCAATTTGGAAAATATTCCTAAACAGTTATAAAACTATGTACAGACTTTGTTCCAGAAATGTCATTACTAGATAAAGGGAGAAGGACCTATATGCACAAAAGTATTTATATCAGCTTTTTTTTGTGGTGGCAAAGAATTAGAAATTGAGGGGATGCTTATGGGGAATGGTGCCACAAGTTTTGGTATATGAATGTAATAGAATTCTATTGTGCTATAGGAATTGATGGGCAGGCAGATTTTAGAAAAACATGCGCTTACATGAACTTAATGCCGAGTGAAGTGAAGAGAACCAGAAGTTACAGTAAAGCAATATTGTGCAATGATCAACTATGATAGATGTGGTTCTCAGCAATGTGATGATCCAAAACAATTCCAAGGGACTCATCATAGAAAATGCTGACCACTGTGAAAAAGAACTATGAAAGCTTAATCCAAACTGAAGCATAATATTTCCACTTTTTTTTGGTTTAGATTTTTTCCTTATGGTTTTTCCCTTTTGTCTTCTTTCACAACATGATTAATGCGGAAATATGTTTAACATGAGGGAGAAAAAAGAGGAGAAAAATTTGGAGCTCAAAATCTTACAAGGTGAATATTGAAAAATATCTCTGCATGGTAAAAAATGCTTATTAGTAAAAATGAAATAACTGTAAAAACAAAAAGAAAATGTTATGCTAAATAACATGGGAGGAAGCATACAGCCTTGCTTCACTCTGGGGGTGAATAAGAAAACATGAGAACATTGTGCATTATTCAGAACCTGTATAAGCATGCTATCATAAATTTGATGTACACTATTGGTGAATTTCTTTAGGTAAATAAATTTTGACATAATTTTCCACAAGCCCTTATGACTGATCATATCAAAGGCTTTGGTCAGATCAATGAACATTGTGAGCAGGGCCCTAGTCTACTCATGGCATTTCTCCTGAAGTTGCCAAGCAGCAGATACTATATTGATCCTTCCTAATCACATTGTGAAGCCACACTCACTTTCAGGTAAATATTAATTTCCATGTGAAGGAGCAACCTATTAAAGAGATCTCTGGGGGCAGCTAGGTGGTGCAGTGGATAGAGCACCAAATGTAAAGTCAGGAGGACCTTAGTTCAAATCTGGCCTCAGATATTTAACACATCCTACAAGTGTGACTCTGGGCAAGTCACTTAATCCCAATTGCCTCAAGGAAAAAAAAAGAATACTTTGGATGGTTACTAATGTAAAACAGAATTTTGTCTGCCTCTTTGCTGAGCCAAGAATCCTGTATTTCTCTAAAGTTTATTTACACTTCCCTTTTTGATGGTGTTAAACATAGTCTTAGAGACTGTATTTCTCTAAATTTTATTTACACTTCCCTTTTTGATGGTGTTAAACACAGTCTTAGAGACAGTAAACTATCCTGATGGTGAACATTTCAGAATTCTCATTTTTTGTTTAGCAGCTTCTGAATTTCCCTGTTATTTTCATCAAACCAAGCCTGATATTTCCAAATGTTCTTTCCCGTATGAGAAAATGCAGTGCTATAGACAAAATCTCTGAAAGCTGATCATTCCTTTAGCTGACCGTTCCTTTTCTTCTCCCCTGTTGCCACTTAAGTATTGTCTCAGTTTTCCCTCCAAGCTAGCAATGAACTGCTCCACTCAGAGAAACACTGTAATTTGCTGACTTTATTTTCTGGTTGTCTTGGGTTGTCTGCAGACTTTGTTGAGTGAGAGTATTTAAATTTAAGAAGATAAGTCTATGATCCTTGCAGCACTTAGTGCCACACACAGTTCAATATTCTATTTGTCTCTTTTCCTTACAATGACGTACTCTATCACACAGCAGTGTTTGCTATAAAGGTTTATTGCATAGGTAAATGAAAAACAGTGTTGATGAAGAGCTGGTCATGAGATGCACAAATCTTCAGCAGCAAATGACCATTGCTTTTGCTGTTTCTGATTCCCTTCCTCCCAAGGATTCCCTACCTATTCTTGCACTAAAGTCACCCAGAATTATAAGGATGTCCTCTTTCAGCACATTGATTATTTCACCAAACTTTTCGTTGACCTTGTCAGTGCTCATCATGGTGAGATGATACACACAGATGATGGTGACATAGCACTTTACTGTAAGTGTCAATTGCCTTGCATTAAGTTCACTCCTTCTGGTAGACTTGCAATCTCAGTGACAATTAGTTTTAATTGCAAATCCTTCGCAATGGTCCCTCCCACTGCAGCCCCTTCAGGGCTGACTTGGGTAAACTGGCTTTCATTTGCTGATCTTGTTTCATTCAGGAGTTGTTGGTTGTGTTGAGTTCCTTCATAACAAGGATGAATCTTTTAGGTCTAGTAGATTTTGGGCGGTTCCTAAGTGTGTGCACATTCTATGCACAATGGTGACTGGATTTATCTTTGCAAATGATATTTTTGTACACATTTTGCATACATGATTTTGACCACAAAGTAGGGTTGCCACTTGCCATGGTAAGCCAACCAGGGATGGGTAAAGCAGGTTATTTTTCTATCCCTTTGCTCACACCCAGAGGTGAGTAGGACAGTCTTTAAAGAAGGTTGTTCAGAGGGCTACCGAATTTCCCTGATGCTTTAGTCCAGTAAGAGAATAGCCCATGGCCTGATTCATCTTTTGTTTGTACATGACTTAGATGAGCAAAAAAATTAAAAGACATAAATTGGATTTAAGTGAAGTAGACTTGTATGAAGTTGTTGACCTAACTCTTTCAGAGACATGAAAGTCCAGGGGCAAAACAGTGTCAAGATGACTGGTGATGGCTTGGGAGACAATGGATAACCTTGGTATCTTTGCTGTCTAAACAAGCTTTCAGTACTCTACAGCACTTTCATGACCATTGGAACAAATTGTTCTCTTCTGCCTATTTAGCTGGGGAAGTCTTCATATGTCTGGAGGGTCTCTACTGCCAATAAGTTTGCAAACCCTCAGTGAACATTAACCTGAATTAGGCAATCTGCTGAAATGGCATACCAGGATCATTGCACATCTTATAGATTCTTGGAGCCATAGCTAGGACCTTGGTGAATTAGATGGACTTCAAAGGTGAAAAGCAGCCCTGAAAAGATCTCAGCAGCCTCCACCAGAACTACTAGTATTCTCTAATTTACTTGCACCTAACATTACAGCTCCTGAAGTGTTTATGTATAAGTAGTAATAGTATTAAAAATGATAAAGAGAAGAAAAAAGAATGAGACATCTAAGTACATGTAGAGGTCGTGCATGGATACATGTATATCTAGAAGATACCAATGCAAAAATGTATATGTATAATTAAAAGTTATATTTATATCCCTTTCTGTATTTTTTCTTTTTTCTGTGCATTAAAAAAATCTTCATTTACTTTTTTGGCCTATCTATTACCTGCCAGTGGCCTACCATTCTGGTTATGTACTTCCCTATAAAAAGAAGTATTTTTCAATAAAACAAATTAACAGAGAATGCAGATCTATTTCTCCACCTCTAGGTTATTATCATTGAAAGGAATTGAAGGAACATATCCATTATGTGATATGTATCAGGCCTATATCTCTATTTAAACTGAGATTTCATACCAGGCTACAGATGCTGGACACAGTAGAATCCTATTCAAGATGAATGATTCTGAAATATATCTTATTCCCAGTCAAGTATATCTGCAGGCTATCAGAAGCTATATGTCCTTCCTGGAGCCTCAGTGTGAAAGAATGCAACCCTGGATTTCTGATGGATCCTTTGAGGACAGAAAGAGGAACTATTTTCATTTTTATTAGCTAAGTATGAATGCCTACTAAAAAATGATGGAAAGCGGATAAAAGGGCAATGGACACTGAGACAGCCTGAAAAACATGAGCACCTGGAAACTCTGCAAAGGAAGAAGGAAAAGGACCATTTGGTCAGAAATCAGGAACCAGGTAAATGACCTCTTATTTTCAGAGGAAAAGAATCTCACATTCAGATAGAGGAAACCAGGATGAAAAGAACAGAGAAACAAATTCAAAGTTTTATTTGATAGAATAGAAGCTTCTTGACACCAGGATTATTTCACTTTTTTTTTTCCCATGGTACTTGGCACTCAATAGGTATTATTAAGTGCCTATTGAGTGAGCTAAGATCAAGTGGCTCTAAATGAGGATAATCATGATGATAATAGTGAATTCTAATTCAAATGGAATTTGTTTTTATGCATCTGGTGCTGATATTAAATAAATGAATGATTCATCAATAATTTATTTCCTTTTTCTGAATCTCAGATTTAACATAGAAATTCTTTTTAATGCATTTTTTATTTGCAAAAATGTAAGTTACCTATACTAGAAGTAGGAAGCAATAACAAACCAGGCTCGGGATCTGATGCAAAATCAATGTGGCCTGTCAGTAACGAGAATTTAATAGAGATGTGGGTATTTTGTTTGAAATTAATTATGCAGAGGTACTTAGTGTACTAAGTGGGATTGATGGAAGATTTCTAGTAGTGAATCTCAATTATTGTGGGGATGCATTTAGACTTATTAAGGTCTGGGTTTCACCAAGCATTCCAATTGTCCTATTGATCATAGTATAGGGCAAATAATAAATGGAAGTGTTTCTGCAGTTTTGCAATCTCAACTGCAATGGAGTGTGGAAAATCAAAAAAGGATAAGTAGGGTAATATAGAAGCTATGATATTGAGAGCTGGAGGTCTACAATTTTGAATGTGAAGAGGGACAACTCAAAAATCATGTCACAGATACCCCAAATCAAATAATATTCAATATTTATCATTAAATGCTAACCAGAAAAGGTTTATATAGCTTTTATGTTTTTTACATCTTCTGAACCCTTCTTTGTAGATGTAAATAAACAGGTTCAAATAGTTCAGACTTTTAAAGGAAACATGATTCTCAAGCTCTCTCTGCTGCTCTCACACAGTTAGAAAATGAGAAATTTCTGATATTAAGTTGCTCATAAGAAACCTATAGGAAGAAAAAATGTATAAACTTAAGTCAGACTTTATAGATTTGACAAATTCTTTCTCTTTTTAAATTGAGCAGTTGTGTTGTGGTCTTAATGTAGGCCACAACTGCAAGGTGTAGGTTGTGGACACCTGGTTTTATGCACTTGGATCCTTGCCTAAACACTGATTGTTAGAAGTTTTTTTTGTTTTTGTTTTGTTTTTGTTTTTGTTTTTCCATCAACTTACTTAATGTTTCAGTTTTTAACAGATTGATGTCATGGAAACAAAATTCCATATTGATGGAGTTAATTCTTCCAAAACTCACTTCATATTAAATTCTCCATAAAAATTTTACAATACTTTGTATACCATTCATTACTTTTCCTGCTGGAATCCAAGCTTCCATAACCTTTAGAGAAAATCTCTCCAACACAAATAAACTCTCCAATCATGTCAACTGTGTCGAAAATTTAAAATGCCACTTTGGATATCCCAAGACCTTGCCCCAGGCCTCTATTCACTTCCCAGTCATTTTCTTACCATGACTCCATGGGGATGCTTCTCCCTCCCATCTCTCTTTCCAAATTCCATTTATGTGTAATTTCCCTTATTACAATATAAGCTTTTTATAAGTAGTTGTCTTGATTGCTTGTATTTGTATCCCTACAACTATTTTGATTTATTAACTTATATCAGAAAAAGGAAATCTAGGCTCAGGAGATGGAAGTAATGAGGAAGCAGATTTTTATTCAGTAGAAGAATTTTCTAAAGTCAAGATCCATTTGTCCATAAACAGAATAAATTATTTTATGAGGGGAAAATGTCTTGTTATGAAAAATGTTAAAGGAAAATCATAAAGATTAAATGACAATAACAAATTGCACAATTTGGTGTTTAAAAATAATTGGAGATCTATTTAATCCTCATCTTTGGGTCATACTTGTATAATAAAATTACTACTACCAAATTTAATATTTTGTGCTATCTCAAATAATAAATTGGAATAAATTATTTAACAAAAATGACAAAATTGATTTAGAGGAACAGAAGATATTTAATCTCAGAAGAATTATGAAAAATATATAAATGAAGGAAGAATAACATTTCCAGATAATCAGTTTTTATTACAGATACTCATCAAAACTAATGAATACTGATTTTAAAAACAGGAAAGAACATTTGTGAAAAAGAACAATTCAAAAAGCATGAGAAACAGGCAAAATCAATAACCCAATGCTCAATAAATCCAATAGTAAAAATTACCTGGAGAAAAGATTCCTATTTAGCAAGATCATCTGGGACAACAGGATAGAAGTTGGCCATCAAACAAATTTAATTCAACAGCTTAGATCATAAACCACAATAAGCTCAAAATAGCTATTCAAACTTATTATAAATGGTCATATCATATAAATAGGAATAGACAAATAGATGAGTGGATGGATGAACTGACATGCTGATGGATGAATGAATAAATGAGAAACTTTATAAGAGAATGAGATCAGATATTTCTTATAGCTGTGATGAAAGGGGAATTTCCTAAACAAACAGGAGATAGAAGAAATAAAAAAGGAATGATTTTCAACATAAAAAAATTGGAAGGTTTTACAAAAGCAAAATCAGTCACCAAGGATGAGATTGAAAGTGTCAATTAGATGTTTTTTAAGTAATTTCATCAAATATTTCTGAGAATATGCAAGATATTACTACCTACCATCCATAAGTAAAATATCAAATTATCATGAACAATGGTAAAAACATCAAAGAAAGTGATTCTTCAATGGATATAGAGACAAAAGATAAAAGAAACACTTAGCAAAGAATTGCAAACTCTTAGCATAGGAAATTTTACATAAACTACAGAAGAAAGGGCAAGGGGCCTATACCTATGATTTTACTTATATATAGATATCTTAAAGATAAGGAAACTCTCTCCATGTGTGAAGCTCAGCACCTTCTTTGTAACTTAAAGAGTCACTTTTGCACTAATATTAAGTAATTTTCCCAAGTGTCATAACTATTATTTACCAAAGTCAACATGGTTATCGGAGGTCTTCTTGGTTTCAAGAAAACTTTATATCCATTATCCCATGTTACTTCTCATAAGAAGGAAGGCAAATAAAAACAACTCTGAGGTTTTGCCTAACCTTAGCAAATTTCCAGAGATGTCAAAAAATGTAAATAGCCAATAATGAAAGCAGGCTTATATGAAGGCAGGAAAACTAATGACCTACCTAGTAATAATCAGGGGAAACTAAGTGGTGCAATGGACAGAGTTTTGGGCTTGGAGTAAGCAAGATTTAACTTGATGTCAAAAATGTATTCGCTGTGTGATGTGATCCTAGGCAAGTCACTTAATTCTGTATGGCTTAGTTCCCCATCTGTAAAATGAGCTAGAAAAGAAATTGACAAAGCATTTTTGCGAAGAAAACCTCAAATGGGGTCAGAGAGTCAGACATGACTGAACAATAACTAAAAGTTAACTAATTAAATTAATGGTTGGGCTTATCAACTACTAATTAATCACCAAACTAATTAACTGCTATCAGTTAGAGTAATGGATTGATCCAACCATTCTAGAAATCAAGTTAGATTTATTCAATCAATATTCACCAAGTACGTACTATTTGCCAAACATTGCACTAAGTTCTACAAATACAAAAAGAGGCAAAAGGCAATCCCTGACTCCAAGGTGATCACAAAATGGTTAATATAGATCAATAGATTAGTTTATATGGGGGGATTTCATTTTTTGACATAAATAGCTAAATTAGATGCCCATTGTTTAGAGATAAATGAATCATAATATATGAAAGTAATATTAAAATACTATAAGAAATATCATATGTGAAAATTTCAAATACATGCAAAACACTTACATGAACTAACACAGTGTGAAAAAGAAGAGGAAACAATATATAAAGTGAAAATACAGAGTACTACACAATTAAAATGACGATTCTTGACCTCAAAGTAGATTTGAAAAACTACACCTCCTTCTCTACATTTGTGAAGTGAAAAATTAAGGTTTAGATACTGCATACCCATATACTGTTACACTGAATATTTTTGCTGATTTTGCTAAACTTCTTATTTTCTCTTTTTCTGTAATTTTTTTTGAGATATGATTTACAAATAGAGGAAGAGATATCCAATCCAAACACTTATTAAACACCTACTATCACTTTTTCCATAGATTAAGTGACTATACTTGGGAACAAAGTTGATTTAAAATTTAAAGAAATCAATAAAAATCAGATGCAAATAAATAAATGTCCTATATAGCCATGTGGAATAGTATTCATATTTAATAATTGTCTAGATTAAGGGCCAGCAAACTATGGCCTTCAAACTATGGCCACCTATTTTTGCAAGGTCTATGAATTAAGAATAATTTTTACATTTTTTTAAACACTAATTTTATTTTTCAGTATAAAAATCATTCTTAGCTTGAGAACTATATAAAAACAATCAGTTGACTAGATTTGCTCTGAAGGCCATAGTTTGCTGACCTCTAATCAAGAAGGATAAGGGCTAGAACTATGATTTCATTGTACTGAAAACTCCCTGGTTGGAAAACTTTACCAATGAAGATCAAGCCTTCTTTGAAATTGATAGTCTAAGAGAGTAATTTAGACTGGAGAAATAAAAATGATTAACCCAGGATCACAAAGTCAGCCTTTATTGAATATGGGTATTGAACCCAGATCTTGCAAGCTCCAAAGCTGGATTTCTATTCACTGTACCTGGTTAACTCTATGAAATTCACATTTGCTTTATAAAATATAGTTCAAGTATTATTATCACTATTATAAGTATGAAAAAACTGAGATCCACAGAATTTTTGACCTGATAAACATTAGAAGATAGTAAAGACTTGGTAACTGAACATAAATCTTTAGAGTTTGAGATTAGTATCCTTACCTCTAAATTATTCTATTTCTTTTTCCTAAAAAGAGTAGAAATATTTTTTTTCATAGAAATATTTGTAGTGCTCACACATCATCAATTTTAATACATTTCTTGTATTTACAATGCATTTTTCCACAGACTTTTGTTTCATTACCTACTCTGATTATTCTGAAACCATAAAATTCCATATTAGCAGGTATCATTATGATGTGTAGCTGAATTACTTAATTTTTAAATAAAGACATAGTGGGGCTGTTTAACAAGGAACTGTACTACTTGTCATCAAGAAGGTAACATGATAAAGCATTATCTGTTCTAGACAACTAGGGCAAGTTTGAACAGGTCTTAAGTAATGAGATAAAACTCATGAGCAAATAAGAATTTTTAAATTTCTAAGGGTCCCCCATGGTTTTCTCTGATACACAAGCATTTAGCATCACTGAGAGAATATTGATGGTGGAAAGGTAGGCTTTTTTCAGTGAGTAACTTGAATCTTTAAAAGTCTTACAAATAACAGAAAGCTATGTAAGGGTTAATGTTGAAGAATTACCCATACATATGTTTTGCAAATAAAATAAAATTAAAAAAAATAAAAAATAAAAGTCTTACAAATTTCCAAAATTGGATACCAGTCTGACCTCCTTCAGTTTTGAGGCCAACCAGTTGACCATTAATAGTACCTTTTCTAGGATGTACATGATGAAAAATTAATTCAAGTAGTTGAACAGCCCACTGCTCATCATAATGACACCTGCAAAAATGGAATCCTATGATTTCAGAGAAATCAAAGCAGCTAGTGATCATAAAGTCAGTGGAAAAATGTATTGTTGATATAAGGAGACTGCAATACATTGATGATGTTTGAGTGCTAAAAATGTTTCTACAATGACATAAATATTCCAGAACAAGTACATGAAATACTAAGAGACAAAGTAGAAGACTTGCAGTCCTGAGATCATGTAAGGGGATTTAATGGGAGAACATGAATAAGAATACCACCCGCTAGGAAGGCATATATATACAAGCTATAAGCTATACTGGTGGAAGAAGTGCCCATATAGCACATATAGAAGAATGTGCTTATGCATTGAATTACCAAAGCACACAACTTCCTGGAAAAGAGTGGTGATTGTTTTTATTCTATCTTTTAATATTTAAAAAAACTCTGAAACTACAGGACTAAGTTGAAATATATAAATATCCAATTCTTACATTTCAATAAAAAAACTGAAAAAACCATAAAACAAAATAAAATTAAAATAAAATCAATGGATTAATTAAAACTAAATATGAATCTAAGTACTCTGAAGAAAGAAGGGATTGATATGTTATATTGTTAAAAATTATAAGAATATAATAAAACTGAAGAAAATGATACAATTTTCCAAATGTTTTAAAATCTGGAATTTATGACAGTTCAGAAAGCTATAGATGGATCACAGGAGTAAAGTGCAGCAACCCCTTCCACCCAATGTAATACGGGAAAAATAAGGGCACTGCATTTCTAAAAACAATTGTGGATAAAGATTCTTTTTAAAGAGAAATCTGACAGTCCTGCTTCCATAAGGAATATTCAGCACTTTAGCTAACAATTCTAAATGAAACCAGAAGTTAGAAGATGAAGCAGATTATACAACCTTAAATAAATTGAAACTATTGTCAGTAGTGACTGTGAGTGAGTGAGCATAAGACCAGTGGAATACAATCAAGGCTTAGTGCCTGGAAAAAATCAAGTCCACTATGAACATTACAGTGATATCACCAGCATACCTTTAGTGCCAGAAATAATAATTGGCTCTCCATATATTAGCTTTGGCCACAGATGTTCTCTATGTGTGCTGCTCTCTGTGTGTATTCCTGACAAGTTCCAATTCTTTTCCTGGAATTTTGTGTGTGTGTGTGTGTGTGTGTGTGTGTGTGTGTGTGTATGGAAAGATATACTCGTTGTTTATGAGAAAAATGTTTTATTGTTACTTATTATTATGCTAATTAATTAACTGCTTTGTCTTCCAATTGTGTGCTCTGGTTGACTAAAAACCAAACAAACAAACATAGAAATACACTGATGGGAACACATTACTATGCTATTAGATGCCTACAAATATTATGAATACCATATAGGGTAATCTTATGTGGAATAGTTATACATTCCTAAAACCTTTTTTGAGGAAAACACTGTGCAAGGAAGGGATGATTCAAGTCGCAAAACTCTTTTAAATATTTAATGGTAAATTCCTGAAGAGAGAGAAATAAAACTTCAGCTGGCAGAGTTAGACTAATGAAGTAATTGTGTAGAATTATCAATAGCCTTAGGGGAAAAAAGCCAACAAGAAAAGTCTACTATGAACTGATCCAGAGAGATATAGTCAAAGAAACAACATGCTGTAAAAGTGTAAGAGGAAAGGAGAAAGGAAAAATTAACAAAATGTAATTACCAGAATACAGAAGACAGCAGTTGAACTGGTAAAACTAGTAGCTGCCCGCACCAATATTACCCAGAGGTCAATGGGTTCCTAAAAAACAGTGTGATATAATGGAAAATATCATTAGAATGTTAATTGAACAATCTGGTTTTGCTCTAGCTATAATGTGTGGTATTTGTTGCATGAATTTACAAAAGCCACTTCTCTTTCTGACCTTAGTTTTCTTCCTTATAAAACAAGGGGGTTATATTACATAATCTCTAAAGACTATTTTAGATCTAAACTTTTATAATAAAATCAAAGATTTGAGTGTCTATCATGGAAAAAGATACTGAGCATACATCCATGATATACTAGATAGATGAGTGAGCTAGGAAAGAGCTTTTTTATTATATTTTTAATACAAGAGTTATTGGCTCTGGGATTTCACATTAGTAAATCATACTGATTCATCATGTGACCTTGAGCACATCTGTGCCTTAATTTCCCAGTTGGTTAAAGGGGAGCAGGGAGAGAAAGGAAAATATGATTCTCTTCAGTGTTGTATTGAAGTAAAGCCAACATTGAAATATAACAAGGGCTCTAGACACACTAAATGAGAGTGTGATATGCTAAATGATAACATATTCATTCATTCATAATGATGTTGACTTCTCCCATTCCAAAGCTGATTCCCTTTTAGTGATTTATTTTCCCAAGAGTATTTGGTAATAAATGGCCAGAGGAAAAAAGATATTTTTAATATGTGCACCGTTCCAACCCTTTAACGATGTTCAAAGTTAGCAATTGCATGGTTATCTAAATTCCATCATAGGGGGAAGGGCAAGGGAATATAAAGTGCTTCTCATTTTTATTTATTTCAGTAGTACAGTTATGACTACCTATGGCTCATTGATTTCCTTTATGTGTGTGTGTGATCCTTTTTCTCAGCTTTAAGCCCTTCTAATAAAACACTGCTGCTTATTTGCTTTAATGTTTGGCAAGCAAAAAAGTCAACAGCACACATTCCTGAAACCAAGTTTAAATGGTGACTTTCTTGTATACTATTTACTTAGCTCAACCTGAAGAGGAAGACAAAAACAAATAAAGTCTCTTGCTTTGGAATATTTAGGAAGAAAATAAAAATCAATACTTATTAGTATTTGGAAGAAATTTATGATGTATGTTATTATCAAATCAATTACATCTCAATTATACTTTGTGGCAGATTTAATAACTTTCCCTCATAGTTGCCATCCCTTCATTTATATTTATATGTGGTTTTGAACAGCTATATATGCAAATATGTATGTGTCTGTACACATATGTGTCTAGGTATAAATGTTTTTGTATGCTTTTTACATATGTAGACATATATGAATATGCACACAATTTTTATTGTTTACATTAATGGGATATTACATACTCCAGGGCTACTTCTTCAAATTCCCATTGGAGTTGGTGTTCTGCATCCCTAAAGACTGACTACTACCACTCTATGAGAGATTGAGGAGGAATACTGAAGTTGTTTTCACAAGCCCCATCTAATGTCCTTCCCATTGACTATTAGTCAGAGTTAATTAACTTTGGTATAATAAGAACATTTGATGTATTTAAATATCCCCATAAAAAGCTTGGGCACACTATAATCTATATAAATCCAGGGAAAAATTGGGATTAAATTCAGAGTACAATGATTGTGAGGTATATATGTTTATAACATATCTATCTAGTGGATAGAGAACCAGCCCTGAAGTCAGGAGGACCTGAGTTCAAATCTGGTCTCAACACTTAACATTCCCTAGCTGTGTGACCCTGGGCAAGTCACTTAACCCCAATTGCCTAAGCAAAAAAAAAAGTAAGTTCTGGTAACAAAAAGTCTTTTTCTCTCTTAGTGGAGTTCTCATGAAAGTCATTTTAGATGTAATTCTCTCCTGGGTTCTGAGGATTAGAGTCCTAAGGCTGTCTGTCTTTAGTATATCTCATTTGTCCTCAAAATGTCTCTCAATTCTTGATTGGATATGTCATATATTATTTGTCCAGCCTTAAATATCTGGGTCTATAGGGATAGGGAGTGGAATGTGACACATCTTCTGGTATCAGTTCCCCCTTTTCATCTTCAAATGATAAGTATGTAAGAGCCCACTTACTTCAAAGTACTTTTGACAAGTACTTCCTGTCTCTCAAATTGTTTTTTTTTTTTTAGGCCAGAAATTCTGAGAGTCTTCCCCTCCCAGATTGATTGTTTTAATTTAATTTAATTTGTATTTTTAAATTCATTTAGTATTTTATTTTTCTCAAATGACATGTAAAAATAATTTTAACATTCATTTTTCAAACTTTGAGCTCCAAATTTTCTCCCTTCCTCTCTCCCCATCTTCCTCATTGAGAAGGCAAGCAATCCAATATAGATTATACATGTGAAGTCATGTAAAACATTTCCATATTAATCATCTTGTGAAAGAAAACACAGATAAAAAAACTCACAAAAAACCAAAGACAATTCAAATAGTGTGTGTCAATCTGTACTCATACACCATCAGTTCTTTCTCTAGGGATGGATAGCATTTTTTATCATAAATTTGTCAGAGTTGTCTTACATCACTGTATTGCTAAGAATAGTTAGGTCATTCACAACTGATCATCTTACAATATTGCTGCTACTTTGTATATAGGACATTTCACTTTGCATCTTATCTTATCTCTTCCTGTTTCTTGTAACACAATAGTATTCCATCATAATCACATACCACAATTTATTCAACCATTCCCCAGTGGATGGGCATCCCCTTGAATTTTCAATTCTCTGCTAACAGAAAAGAGCTGCTATAAATATTTTGTACATTTAGGTCCTTTTCTTTTTTTATCTCTTGGTTTACAGAGCTAATAAATGTATAACTATGTCAAAAAATGTGCACATTTTGGTTGCTCTTTAGGCATAGTTCCAAATGTTCTACAGAATGGTTAAATCAGTTCACAACTCCACCAATTATACATTAATGTCTCATTTTTCCTGCACTCCACCCAGCATTCTTCTTTTTCCTCTTCTGTCCTATTTGTTAATGTAATAGGTATAAAGTAGTATCTCAGAATTGTTTTAATTTGCATTTGTCCAATCAATAGTGAGTTAGAGCATTTTTATATATAGCTATAGATAGCTTTGATTACTTCATCTGAAAACTGTTCATACCTTTTGATCATTTTTTCAATTGTGCAATAGTTCTTATTTTTATAAAATTGACTTAGTTCCCTGTATGATTGAGAAGTTAGGTCTTTATCAGAGAAATCTGCTTCAATTTTTTTTCAGTTATTATTGCTAACTGTATTTCCCTTCAGCATATTCCCCCATTTATTCTATTCTCTGTCTCTTTTCAACCTGTCCCTCCTTGAAAGAGTAGCCACTTCTCAAATTTTCCCTTCCATCACTCTGTCCTCTTCTTTTATTCCCTTTCTCTCCTACTTTCTAATATTTCTAGGCTAGATTTCTAGTCCCAATTGTGTATCTACATTATACCTTATTTAAGCCAATTCTGATGAGAGTAAGGTTCATTCACTCCCTGTCATCCTCGTCCTCCCCCTCTACTATAAAAACTTCTTCTTCCTTCTTTTATGTGAGATGATTTATCCCATTCTAACTCTTGTTTTCCCTTTCCCCCAATATATTTCTCTCTTACTACTGAATTTTATCTTTTTTTTGAATTTTATCTTTTTAAGATATCATTCTTTCATATTCCATTCAAATATTTGAATTCTATTTATATATACTTCTTTCAGCTGCCTAATAGTGAGAAAGTTCTTATCATCTTTCCATATAGGAATATAAAATCTTAACCTTAATAAGGACCTTATGATTTTTCTTTCTTGTTTACCTTTTATATGCTTCTCTTGAGTCTTGTATTTGAAAGTCAAATTTTCTATTCAGCTCTTTTTTTCATCAAGAATATTTAAAAGTCCTCCATGTTTTTCAATATAATATTTTCCCCTGAAGGATTCTACTTAGTTTTTCTGGGTAGTCAATTCTTGATTGTAATCCTAGTTCCTTTAGCCTCTGGAATATCATATTCTAAGTTCTTTGATCCCTTAACATAGAAGCTGCTAAATTTTGTGTTATCCTGACTGTGGTTCCTCAATACTTGAATGGTTTCTTTCTGGCTATTTGCAATATCTTCTCCTTGAATTGGGTGCTCTGAAATTTAACTATGATATCCTTGGGAATTTTTCTTTTGGGATGTCTTTCAGGAGATGATCAGTACATTCCTTCAATTTCTATTTTACCCTCTGGTTCTATAATATTATAGTGGTTTTCCTTGATAATATCTTGAAGTTTGATGTCTAGGCTCTTTTTTTAGGTAATCCAATCATTTTTAATTATCTCTGCTGGATCTATTTTCCATAACTGTAGTTTTTTCAATGAGATATTTTACTTTTTTTCATTCTTTTTCATTGTTTCTCAATTTCTCATAAATTATTAGCTTTCTTTTGCGCAATTCTAATTTGTAAGACATTAACTTCTTCAGTGAGTTGTTTTGCCTCTTTTTCCATTTGGACAATTCTGCTTTTTAAAGTTTTCTTCTCCTCATTGACTTTTTGTACCTCTTTTACCCTTTGGCCTAAGGGTTTCTTGTTTCTCTTCTCAATTTTTCCTCCAATCCTTTATTCGACTTTGAAAATCAATCTGAGTTGTTCCATGGGCTGAGACCAATTCATATTTTTCTTGGAGACTTTGAATATAGGAGCTTTGACTTTTTTTAAAAAAATCTTCTGAGTGTGTGTTTTGATCTTCCTCATTGCTATAATAATTTTCTAATGCCAGATTTTTTTCTGTTATTTGCTCATTTTTCCAGGCTATTTTTTGACTTTTAACTCTTTGTAAAAGTGGGTTCTGCTCCCAGAGCTCTCTCAAGTTTCAGGAGTTTTGTGCATCTATTTTCAGAGATACTTCCAGGGATATAGGAGTTTTCATTTCTTCCATGTGATGGAAGATGTGATCTAAGGAGACATTTGTTTGCTACTCTTCAGACCTGTGTTCTGATTTATGTGACTAAAAGCACTCTTTTCTTTTCTTGAATTGTAAAAAGGACCCTCCCTCTCCTGCAGCCACAAATTCTAGTCTGCTAGTGCTCTTCCTCACCCTCAAATTAACACCCAAGACTATGACCCAGATCTAAGTATGGTCAAAGCAATATAATCCTGCCTCAGT
The DNA here is from genome assembly GCA_023553655.1 of Myrmecobius fasciatus. Classification (NCBI taxonomy): domain Eukaryota; kingdom Metazoa; phylum Chordata; class Mammalia; order Dasyuromorphia; family Myrmecobiidae; genus Myrmecobius; species Myrmecobius fasciatus. Next base: position 131,210 of record JAJPUD010004781.1, on the reverse strand, counting down.
GGCAGCAAAGAGACCCTAGTAATCTTCTGACCATTTCTTCCACCCTTTTACTATTCATGGACTGAGAAATCCAGGAACTCTCACTATTGATTATGTGTCTTCCAAGGCCAGCTCACAGTTTGCTGGAGCTGGGATTGGGGCTGAAGTTATGCTGGTGTGGCTGGCATTGGAACATGCTCCACTCTCATCTGGTGGGACAGATCGTTCTTGCCAAATTTCTAAGTTGTTTTTGTCTGGAAAATTATTTTACTCCATCCTTTTGTAGGTTCTGTTGCTCCAGGAATTGTTTTACACCATTATTTAAGGTGTTCAGAGAGATTTTGGGGAGAGTTCAAGAAAGTAATTCTCTTTTCTCTGCCATCCTGGCTCACCCCTGATTGAGTTTTTTTTTTTTTTTTTTTGGTGAAGGCAAACCAAATTATCTTTTTTCCCCTAAATCTTACCTATTCTTTAACTACTGTATAGATATGTCTTCAGGTAAGGGAAAGAAAAGGTCCATGTCTCCCACTGCATCCTAGGCTATCAGCAATCTTGCCACTGGATCCCAATGTATATGGAGTAGAGAGAAAGGATGATTATTTTGAATAGTTTGTATCACTTAAACCCAATTCACTTGCAAGTCATTACCCTCTTGATGTCATTGGTTCTCTTAAAGAACAAGAATATTTTATCCCAAATTGATTAAAAACCTTTTTGCCCTTAGTTTACATCTTTGGTTGATTGATTCCAAGGTTATAGTAATTAGGGTAGGGATTCAAGCCTCTACTCCTAAAATAGCACACATTTTGAAGTCAGTAACTGTAGGATAGAAAAATTAGACTTGAAATGATTAATTACTATAGAGAACTATTCTTGACAAAGCCAAAAAATTTTGGGCAAATTTCAGACTGATTCAATCTGAATGAGGAATCAAAAACTCTAGCAGGGATTGATATGCTCAAGAGTGATTCATACATGAAGTATCTGAAAAGTAATTATTTTAAGAAATGAAATGAAGGAGAAATGATCATTTCTGCCTCCTTGGATTCAAAGAAAAAGGAAATTAATCTGATTAGTCTTACTTAATTCAAATAGTATTACTAATTAAGGGCAGAAACTACAAAGCCATTGTCTGTGCTATGGCATTCCTGCTGAACATTACTGGCCTCTATAATTGGACTAAAATGGGCTTCTATTTAACTAATGGAGGAGCAATTCACATGAGAGCCAATTTAAGCTGATTTCTATTAGGAGAATATGAGCAACTGGAAGTAATTCAATTCAATTTAAAAAATATTTATTAAGCCATATAAATAACAGACAAGAGCAAAACAGTTCCTTCCCTCAAGGAGTTTACATTCTACTAGGGAGAAACATTATACAGATCAGTTAATTGTTTAAAAAGCAAAATAACCACAAAATTAATTGGGATAATTAGGAAAGACTTTTTGTAGAAGAGGCTATTTGAGTCTTCAAAGGTGCTAGTGACTCCAAGAGAAAGAGAAAGAGAGTATTCCACAGTTAAGGGACAATTTTTGCATTGGATCAGAGAAGGAAGCTAAAACAACATATACAATATATTAAAAACTAAGTGGTTTAACTTAACCTCAAAGGTTAAAGTACTGATACTTTCTGGTAAGCATTAACTAGCCAGAGAAGCAAATGTGATATTATATTCCCTGCAAAATTAAATCTTTATTAATATGGGATGCTTAGCTTTAGTTAACTCTCTCTGATGCTTTCCATGGGCTTGTTTGCTGTGTTCTAATAAGAAAACAAATCAATTAGACATGCAGTGGGGATAGAGGGTGCATAATGATGGCAGTTCTCTTAGAAGTATTGGAATACACAGTCTAGTTCAAAGTACTTGAAGGAATGGTAATCTAGTTTATATTCAATTTATTTCATGCCTCTGGAAAACCCTGAGGAACTTAGTGCATTTGTTGCACAAAAGCCAATTATAGTAATGGATTTCTCATAAGTTTCCAGCTTTCAGAATTAGTTTGTACTATTTAGCTGTACATTTTCCAATGACTGTTTAGGCTAATTATTTCTAATTTTTTATCCATTATTGTTGAAGGAGGAAAAACAAAGGCTACAGTGGGTGATGGAAGCAATACTCTTCCCCAAATCCTGAAAAGATATGAACCAACCAAGAAAAGGCAGAGAAGAAAATATTTGATTTTTGTTGTGGAACTCAAATAACAAAGAATGAGCTGATGTTCTAGAGGGGGCCCAAGAATTATTTAAAGACCAAAGAATTTTATGATAGCCCAAAAGGAATAAGGCCATCTATGTCTGAGGGCCTGGCTGATTAGGGAAATTATTATGCATTTGTACATAATCTGCACAAATATTGGATTTGAGCTAAGCTTTCCTTCTTGTCTTTTGTCTAAAGGAGCTCGTTTATATCTCCATCAGTTTTTCCATAGACATGGAAACATGTGGTACCTCACAAAATTTGTGCTCACTGTTGAAGCTATATGTAGTGTTGAACCCATCATAAAACCTTGCAAAGTCCATTTCTTTCGGGAAAAATTTGTTTCTTAGTTACTTTCAACAAAGAAGCTGATTCCAGCTGCAAATATTGAAAGCACCTGCAGTATTCTGAGAAAAGGAGCCAAGATGATTCTATTGCTTGGATGAACAAAGCTCATTTCCAGAAATTATCCACAGCTCTGAGAAGTAATTAATTGTCTTTTGTTTGTTTGTTTTAGGTAAGAAGGATTGCTCTGGGAAAGCCCACAAGGTCCTCTGATACGGTTCATGTCCAAAAGTATCTAAATTAAATCCTAGGGTTGCCAGGATCTGATTCAACAAGGACCATTTGCAATGATCAATTTCAGTCATAATACATAGCCATTAATGATTTACAAAGCCAAATTAGGTGTTCAGTACAAACAAAGGCAATATTTTTAATTAGAACCCATAGGTGGAAAACCTGGGGAGTTAGCTTATTATTTGGGGTGCATGATATTGGGCTTCTATGTCCACAAGCTAATGGACTTGTTTCTGAAGTGACAAAGAAAACAGAATGTTCCATGTAGTGGCTCCCATTGCTAAAACAGCTTCAATGACACAACCAAACAGCCCTAGGCGAATGCTAAACAGCTGTCACATTGAATCACAAACAGGAAAAGTTCTTTTTGTTTGTTTGTTCTGTGGCAGTGGCTGCGATCTGAATTGGCTCTGGTAGTAACAAACAGAGCCTCAAAGGACTTTTCAACAAATCTTCAAACCTTAAAAATCTATTCCCTCTGGACTAGGGGAAGTGCATCTATTTCCTACTATAGGCAGGGAGGAGGGGGGAAAAGGAAAAATGAAACTGAGAGGACATAGACAAAAGGGAGAGAAAGAGGAAAGAGTGGACAGGGAAAGGAGACTAGAAAAGGGGAAGAAAGAGTGGAGAGGAAGGGGAAGAGGGGAAAGGGAAGAAGGAGGGGAAAAGAGGGAAGAAGAAAGAGAGGGGGAGAGATAGAGAAGATCCAAGGGAAAAAAAGAGAGAAAAAGACAGAGAGAGAAAAGAAAAAAGAGACAGACAAAGAGAGAAATCAAGCCCAGCCAGCAATGTCACAGATCCCAAATCCAAATGGGTGGAATGGCTTAACCTTTTTACTTCAAATGTGTAGGAACCTATGGTATTTATCTCTCAACTTTTATTTTTACCTTTCAAAAAGAGCAATGGTAAACCAAGCATTCATTTAAAAAAGACTATGGTAAACAAATAGTAAAACCCCAAGCATCCTGGTTATAATGTTAAATTATTACCAAAAATGAATGAGGAGAAAATTACATTTATAAATTTGGTTCCCATGCATTTCTCCCTCTTCAGAGATTTATTTTAAATCAGCTCATGTGAAATCTGTTGACAACTACAACTACCAAAGTATCCTTCACGGATTGTTGCCCAAACAAAACAAAACAAAACAAAATTGTCAGTTTTCCAAAGCTGCTTATATTCTGCAGACAAGGAGGATTACCTTTGAATTTTGGGGATTTAAAAAAATATATTGAAAGTTTTGAATTCCAAATTTCATCCTTCTCTCCCTGAGATAGTGTGTAATCATCTAGAGATGATGTATGTGCAATTATAAACATTTCCATATTAGTCATTTTGTACAGGAATACTTGAATAAAAGAAAAAAAATTAAAAAAAGAAAAATAGTATGTTTCATTCTGTATTCAAAAAATATCAGTTCTTTCGCTAGAGGCCAATAGTATGCTTCATCCTTAGTCTTTTAGGATTGTCTTAGATCATAGTATTGCTTGCTAAGTAATTCACAATTCTTTATTGACCAATATTGCTATTACTCAGTACAAGGTTCTCTTGGTTCTGTTCACTTTACTATATATTAGTTGCTGTAAGTCCTTCCAGGTTTTTCTGAAATCATCCTGCTTTTCATATCTTACAGCACAATAATATTCCACTGAAATCATAAACCACAGCTTGTTTAGCTATTCCCCAATTTATGGGCATCCCTTTGATTTACAATTCTCAGCCACCACAAAAAGTTGCTACAAATATTATTGTACAAATAACTCCTTTTCTACTTTGGGGGGATGTCTTTAGATATGAACCTAACAGTGATATTTCTGTATAAAAGCGTATACACAGTTTTATAACTTTTTAGTCATAGTTCTAAACTGCTCTCCAGAATCATTGGATCATTTCACAATTCCACCAGCAGTGCATTGATGTCTCACTTTTCCTACCTCCCCTCCAATGTCAAGCATTTTCCCTTTTTTTGTTATATTAGCCAATCTGATATATGTGAAATGCTACCTCATAGTTATTTTAATTTACATTCTGTTAATTGTGATTTATATCTTTTTATATGACTATAAATATCTTTTAATTTCTTCATATGAAACCAGCCTGTTCAAATCCTTTGACTATTTCAGTTGCAGATGACTTGTATTTTTTTATATAAATTTGAGTCAGATCTCTATGTATTTAAGAAATGAGTCCTTTAACAGGAATACTAAAGTACTACCCCAACATCTACACTAACCCTTCCTAACTCTGGAAGCTAAGAAACCTCTGGGGCCCAAAAAGAAAACTGCTATTTTACCATAGCCCATATTTTCTTCTTTACTTAGCATCAGTTTGTGTAAATTTCTCCAGACCTCTCTGAAATCATCATGCTGATCTTTCACAACATTCATATATCATAACTTAATAGCCATTTTCCAACTGATGGGTATAAATTCAATTTCCAGTTTCTTGCCATTACAAAAAGGGCTGCCACAAACATTTTTGCACATGTGGGACCCTTTCCTTCCTTTAAGATCTCTTTGGGATATAAGCCCAGAAGAAATACTGCTGGATCAAAGTGTGCGCACAGTTTGATAACTTTTTGAGCAGAGCTCCAAATTGCTTTCCAGAATGGTTGGATCCATTCACAGTTCCACCAATAATGTATCAGTGTCCCAGCTTTCCCACATCCCCTCCAGCATTCATCATTATCTTTTTCTGTCATCTTAGCCAATCTGAGGGGTGTGTAGTGATATTTCAGAGTTATCTTAATTTGCATTTCTCTGATCAATAGTGATTTAGAGCACCTTTTCATATGACTAGAAATGATTTTAGTTTCTTCACCTGAAAATTGTCTGCTCAAATCCATTGACCATTTAGCAACTGGAGAATGGCTTGAATTCTTATAAATTTCAGTCAATTTTCTATATATTTTAGAAATTAGGCCCTTATTAGAACCCTTAAATGTAAAAATGTTTTCCCAGATCATTGCTTCCCTTCTAATCTTGTGTGCATTAGTTTTTTTTATACAAAAAAAAATTAACTTAATATAATCATCATTATCTATTTTGTGTTCAGTAATGATTTCTAATTCTTTGGTCACAAATACGTTCCTTCTCCACAGATCTGAGAGGTAAACTATCCTATGTTCTTCTAATTTGCTTATAATATCACTCTTTATATTTAAATCATGAACCCATTTTGATCTTATCTTAGTAGACAGTGTTAGGTGTAGGTCAATGCTTAGTTTCTTCCATACTAGTTTCCAATTTTTCCAGCAGTTTTTGTCAAATAGTTTGTTCTTATCCCCAAATCTGGGGTATTTAGGCTTGTCAAACCCTATATTACTATAATCATTGATTATTTTGTCTTATGAATCTAACCTATTCCACTGATTAACAACTCTATTTCTTAGACAGGACCAAATGATTTTGATGACTGCTGCTTTACAAGATAGTTTTAGGTCTAGTACATGTAGGTCACCTTCATTCACATTTATTGTCAGTAATTCCTTTGAAATTCTTGACCTTTTGTTCTTCCAGATGAACTTTGTCATTTTTCTTGACTTGTAAAATAATTTCTTGGGAGTAGGATTGGTATAACACTGAATAAGTAGATTAATTTAGGTAGTATTATCATTTTTATTATATTCACTCGGCTTACCCATGAGCACTTGATATTTTCCCAAATGATTAAATCTGACTTTATTTGTGTGGAAAGTGTTTTGCAGTTGTGTTCATATAATTCCTGACTTTGTCATGGCAGATAAAGTCCCAGATGTTTTATATTATCTACAGTTATTTCAAATGGAATTTTTCTTTGTATTTCATGCTGCTGAACTTTGTTGGTAATACATTAAAATGCTGATGATTTATGTGAATATACTTTGTATCCTGCAACTTTATTAAAGTTGTGAATTGTTTCTAGTAGCTTTTAATGGTTTCTCTAGGGGTCTCTAAGAAAATTTTAACATTTGCAAAGAGTGATGATTTGGTTTCATTACCTAATCTAATTCCTTTAATCTCTTTTTCTTCTTTTATTGCCACAGCTAATATTTCTAATACAATATTGAATAGTAATGGTGATAGTGGGCAACCTTGTTTTACCCCTGATCTTGCCGGGAATGGTTCTACTTTGTACGCTTGCTAATGATGTTAAAAAGATGCTACTTTTTAATGCTTTCTGTGAATATTTCCATGCATTTTGTTTTCCTTCTTAGGTTGTTTTTTTCTTCTTCTCTTTCTAGATCTGATGTTTCTTGTGCAGTAAGATAACTGTATAGATATGTATACATGTATTGTACTTGTCATATAATTTATCCTATCTAGCATGTATTAGATTACCTGTCATCTAGGGGTGGGGGTGGGGGAAGGAAAGGAAAAGCTTGGGGAAAAAAAAGTTTTTGTTTTTTTTTTTTTGCAAAGGTCAATGTTGAAAGGTCACTCATATGTTTTGTAAATAAAAAGCTTTAATAAAAAAATTAAAAGATGCTACTGATCATTTTAAGGAAAAGTTCATTTATTTCTATACTGTCTAATGCTTGTAATACAAATGGGTATTGGATTTTATCAAATACTTTTTCTGCATCTATTGAGATAATCATAATGATTTTTGTTAGTTTGGTTTTGATATCAACAATTATGCTAATAGTTTTCCTAATATTGAACTGCCCTGAATTCCTGATATAAATCCTACTTGGTCATGCTGTATTATCCTGGGGATGACTTTTTATAATCTCATTGCTAATATTTTATTTAAGATTTTTGCATCAATATTCATTAGAGAAATTGGTTTATAATTTTCTTTCTCTGTTTTCATCCTACCTGGTTTAGGGATCAGCACCATGTCTATATCATAAAAGGAATTTGGTAAAATTCCTTTTTCTCCTATTTTTTCAAATAGCTTGCATAATATTGGAATTAATTGTTCTTCCCATTTAAATATTTGGTAGAATTCATATGGAAATCCATCTGGTCCTGCATATTTTTCTTGTGGAGTTGATTAATAGCTTTTTATATTTCTTTTTCTAAAATGGGACTATTTAAGTAATTTATTTGTCTTCTGTTAATCTGGGCAATTTATATTTTATAAGTATTTCTCCATTTCACTTAGATTATCAAATTTATTGATACAAAGTTGGGCAAAATAAGTCCTAATTATTGCTCTAATTTCTTCTTCATTTGTGGAAAGTTCTCACTTTTCATTTTTGAAACTAACAATTTGATTTTCTTCTTTCCTTTTTCTAAGCAAATTAACTAAAGGTTTATCTATTTTGTTGATTTTTTCATAAAACCAACTCAGTTTTATTTATTAATTCAAAATTTTTCTTATTTTCAGTTTTATTTTCAGAATTTCAAAATTAGTATTTAATTGGAATTGTATATCTAATTTATTGCTCTTCTCTTTCTCTATTTTATGCAAGTAAACTCCCTACTGTCTCCATTCAATTTTCTCCAAAGATCTATCATACCTAACTTTTCTAACAATTGATTTACCTCCCTAGTTTCTTTCTTATTTATTTTGTGTTTTGATTTACCTAATTCTGAGAGAGCAAGGTTGAGATCCCCCACTAGTATAGTTTTGCTGTCTATTTCTCCTTACATCTCTGTTAGTTTCTCATCTAAGAATTTTGATGCTTTACCACTTGGTGCATATATGTTTAGTATTGATACCACTTCATTGTCTATGGTATCCTTTAGTAAAATATAGTTTCCTTCCTTATCTCTTTTAATTAGATCTATTTTGGCTTTTACTTGGTCTGAGATAAGGATTGCTACCCCTGCTTTTTTTTGTTCATCTGAATTTCATCTGAAATTCTGCTCGAGACCTTTACCTTCACTCTGAATGTATTTCTATGTTTTAGATATGTTTCTTTTAAACAGCATATTTATAGGATTCTGGTTTTTAATCCAGTCTGCTATCCGCTTCTGTTTTATGGGATAGTTCATCCCATTCACATTCACAGTTAAAATGACTAACTCTGTATTTCCTGCCATTTTATTTACCCCAAATTATGCTTTTCTCTTTCTTTTCCTCCTCTCCCTTCTTCCTTATATTTTGCTTCTGACCCCCACTTCCCTTAAATAGCCCTCCCCCTTTCTTATAGCTCTCCCCTACTATTTTTGTTTTCCCTTCTATTAGCTTCTCACTTTTCTTTCCCTTTTCCTTCCCATTTCTCTATAAGGTGAGAGAAGTTTCCCTGTGAAACCAAATATGTTTGATATTCCCTCTTTGAGCCAAATCTGATGAGAGTAAGATTCACACAATGTTCATTCCCCTCCCTTCTTTCCCTCAATTAAAATAGGTCTTCTGTGCCTCTTCATGACATGTAATTTCCCTCATTTTATCTCCCTTTTCCTCTTTTTCTAATGCAATACCCTTTCCACCTCTAGTTTCTTTTTCAGATTAATCATAATAAAATCAAATTATACCATACTTTCTAAGTATACACAGAACAGAGATATAGTTCTGAAAAGTTCTTTCCTTTTTACCTTTTTATGCTTTTCTTGAATTCTGGATTTACAGATGAAATTTTTTGTTCAAACCTGGTCTTTTCATCAGAAATAAGTGAAATTCACCTGTATCATTGAATGCCCATCTTCTTCCCTGAAAGATAATACTCAAGTTAAATGGATATCACCCTTTTCATTTTTTGATATTGATAATTTGGATGTTTCCCCCTTATTACCCAAAGGTTTCTTTGTTAGTTTCATTTATTACTTCAATCATTTTCCTATTTTTGTTAATCTCTTCTTTGATTTTCAGAATTTCTAAATTAGTATTTAAAGGGAGACTTTTAATTTGTTCTTTTTCAAGTTTATTTAGTTGCTGGACCAATTCATTGATCTCCTCTTGTTCTATTTTTTTCATGTAAGCATCTAAAGTTATAAAATTTCCTCTAAAATCTGTTTTGGTTGTATTCCGTAGGTTTTAGTATGTAGTCTCATCACTGTCATTCTTGTGGCTGAAATTATTGTTTCCATGATTTGTTGTTTTTCCCATCCATTCTTTGGCATTAGATTATTTCCTTTCCAATTAATTTTGGTCTGTATTTCATGACCTCTTATTACATGTAATTTGTATTTCATTTTTATTTAAAAAGAATGCATTTAACATTTCTGCCTTTTTACATTTGATTGTGAGATATTTATGCAGTAATACATATTCAATTTTTTTTTACCTGTCATGCACCACTGAGAAAATGGTATATTTCTTTTTATCTCCATTCAGTTCTCTCTAGATTTCTATCACATTTAACTTTTCTAAAATTCTATTCACATTCTTAATTTCTTTCTCTTTTTTGTGGTTATATTTATTTAGCTCTGAGAGTGGAAGGTAGAGATCCTTCACTAATATAGTTTTGTTATTTCTCCCTGTAACTCTCTTAACTTGTCTAAGAATTTGGATGACATACCATTTGTTTTTTTTTTGTTTGTTTTTGTTTTTGTTTTTTAGAGTGTTCTAATTTTTTTTATAAAGCTTTTTATTTGCAAAACATATGAGTGACCTTTCAACATTGACCTTTGCAAAAAAACTTTTTTTTTCCCAAACTTTTCCTTTCCTTCCCCCCACCCCCTACCCCTAGATGACAGGTAATCCAATACATTCTAGATAGGATAAATTATATGACAAATATAATACATGTAAACATATCTACACAGTTATCTTACAAGAAACATCAGATCTAGAAAGAGAAGAAGAAAAAAAAAACAACCTAAGAAGGAAAACAGAATGCATGGAAATATTCACAGAAAGCGTTAAAATGCTGTGTTGTGGTTCACTCTCAGTTCCCACAGGCCTCTCTCTGGATGTATATGACTATCTTCATCGCAGCACAACTGGTTTGAATCACATCATTGTTGAAGAGAACAATGTCCATCAAAATTGATCATCATATAGTCTTGTTGCTGTGTATAATGTTCTCCTGGTTCTGCTGATTTCACTCAGCATCAGTTCATGCAAGTCTCTCCAGTCCTCTCTGAAATCCTCCTGTTGGTCGTTTCTTACAGAACAATAATATTCCATAACATTCATATACCATAATTTATTCAGCCATTCTCCAATTGATGGACATCTTTTCAATTTCCAGTTTCTTGCCACTACAAAAAGGGCTGCCACAAACATTTTTGCACATGTGGGTCCCTTTCCCTCCTTTGAGATCTCTTTGGGATATAGGCCCAGTAGAAACACTGCTGGGTCAAAGGGTATGTATGCACTGTTTGATAACTTTTTGAGCATAGCTCCAAATTGCTCTCCAGAATGGTTGGATCCGTTCACAGTTTCACCAACAATGTATCAGTGTCCCAGTTTTCCCACATCCCCTCCAACAGCTATCATTATCATTTCCTGTCATTTTAGCCAATCTGACAGGTGTGTAGTGGTATCTCAGAGTTGTCTTAATTTGCATTTCTCTGATCAATAGTGACTTGGAGTACCTTTTCATGTCACCGGAAATAGTTTCAATTTCTTCGTCTGAAAATTGTCTGTTCATCTTTTGGCCATTTGTCAATTGGAGAATGGCTTGAATTCTTATATATTTGAGTCAATTCTCCATATTTTTTACAAATGAGGCCTTTATCAGAACCTTTGGATGTAAAAATATTTTCCCAGTTTACTGCTACCCTTCTAATCTTGTCTGCATTCATTTTGTTTGTACAAAAACTTTTCAACTTGATATAGTCAAACTTATCTATTTTGTGATTAATGATGACCTCTAGTTCTTCTTTGGTCACAAATTCCTTTTCCCTCCACAGGTCTGAGAGATAAACCATCCTACATTGTTCTAATTTGTTTATAATATCATTCTTTATGCCTAGATCATGAATCCATTTTGACCTTATCTTGGTATATGGTGTTAGGTGTGCGTCAATGCCTAATTTCTTCCAGACTAGTCTCCAATTATCCCAGCAGTTTTTGTCAAATAGTGAGTTTTTATCCCAAAAACTGGGGTCTTTGGGTTTATCAAACACTAGATTACAATTGTCATTGAGTATTTTGTTCTGTGAACCTAACCTA
>JAJPUD010004781.1:89942-109461 GCA_023553655.1 Myrmecobius fasciatus | reverse complement strand
ATATTGTGGATTTTTTTGCTTCAGAATCAGTCTAGAGGCTTCATATGTTGTTGGTTTGAGGGGAGGTTAGAGGAGGTTACAGAGACTCCTGTCTGATCTCCGCCACCATGGCTCCCGATATACCATTTGTTGAATAAATATTTAGAATTGATATTACTTCCTTATCTGTGGTACCCTTTAGCAAGATGTCTTGTCCTTCCTTATCTCTTTAAATTAATTCTATTTTTGCTTTTTCTTTGTCTAAGATCAGGATCACTACCCCTGCTGGTTTAAAAACTTAAGCTGAAGCATGATATATTCTGCTCCAACCTTTTACCTTTGTTCTGTATGAATCTCTCTGCTTCAAATATGTTTCCTGAAAACATCATATTGTACGGTTCTGGCTTTTAATCCACTCTGCTATCTGTTTCTGCTTTATGGAATAGTCCATCCCATTCACATTCACAATTATGATTACTAACTATATTTTCCTCATTTTTTCCCTCTATTTTTCTTCATTTATCCTTTTCTTTCTGCTTTCATTCTTTCCCTTCTCATGAGTGTTTTGCTCCCTCAATCTGCCTTCCCTTTTATCAACCCCTTCCTTTTCTTATCCCTTTGCCCTTCTATTTTTTGCTCTTCCTTCTATCAGCCTCCCCCTTTTCGTTCCTATTTTTCTAAAAGTTGAGACAAATTACTATTCCAAAATAAGTATGTATGTTATTCCTTCTTTGATTCAAATCTGATGAAATTAAATCAAGCATTGCTCATCCTTCTCCCATCTTTCTTTCTACTGTAATAGATCTTTTGTGTCTCTTCATGTCATATAATTTAAATCATTTCACCTCCCCTTTCCTCTTCTCCCTGTACAATATTTTTTTCATCTCTTAATTTTTTTTCTATTATCACATTAAAGTCAACTTGTACCTATACCTTCTGTCTATGAATTTCCCTTCTAACTGCTGTGGCAAAGACATGGTTCTCACAAGTTAAAAGTATCATTTTCCTGTGTGGGTATGTAAACAGTTAACATTAAAAAAAACATTTCTTTTCCTTCTTGTTTACCTTTTTAATGCTTCTCTTGAGTTTTATATTTGAAGAGCAAATTTTCTGTTCAGCTCTGGCCTTTTCATTAGAGATGACAAATGTAATATCTGTCTATGAATGTCTTATCTTTTCCCCTGAAAGATAATATTAAGTTTTGCTGGGTAGTTGTTTCTTGATTATAGTACAAGTCTCTTTGCTTTCTGGAATGTCCTATTGCATATCCTCCAATTCTTTAATGTGGAATCTGCTAGATGCTGGGTAATCCTAATTGGGGTTCTTCAATATTTAAATTGTTGGCTGCTTGCAGTATTTTCTTCTTTATCTGATAATTCTGAAATTTAGTAACAGTATTCCTTCTAATTTTCATTTAAGGGTTGGTGAAGTCTTTCTGTATTATTTTATCTTTTTTTCTAGGTTATCAGTGTAATTTTTTCCTTGATACCTTGAAAGATGTTATCCAGGATCTATATTTTTAATAATGGCTTTCAGACAGTCAAATAATTCTTAAATTATGTTTCCTAGATCTACTTTCTAGGTCAGTTGTTTTTCCAATGAGGTACTTTACAATTTCTTTCATTTCTTTCATTTTTTTTTTACTTTTTTTTGATTCTTGATGTCTCATTGAGTCATTCACTTCTATTTGTCCAATTCTAATTTTTAATGAATTTTTTCTTTGGTTATCTTTTATACCTTCTTTTTTATTTGACTAATTGTACCTTTAAAGGAGTTGTTTTGTTAAAAGAATTTTCTTGTTTGTTTTTTGCCAATTCCACTTTTTAAGGAGACCTTTTTTTTTTCTTCAGCATATTTTTCCCATTTTGCCAAATCTATTATTAAAGAATGTTTTCTTCAATTTCTGTGTTTCCTTTTCTAAGCTGTTGACTTTTTTCATAATTCTTCTGCAGAGCTCTCATTTCTTTTCGCAATTTTTCAGTCTCTCTTCTTTGATTTTTAAAATCATTTTTGAGCTCTTCCAAGAGAACCTTTTGGGCTTGATACCAGTTCATATCCTCTTCTGAGACTTCACATGTAGGGATTTTGCCATTACTGTTCTCTTCTTGGTTCATGTTCTGGCCTTTCCTGTTGCCATAGTAGCTTCCTATGATCAGTGTTATTTTTGCTTTTTTTGCTCATTTTCAAAAGTTCTGTTCTTAGGGCATGGGTGACACTGTCCCAAGCTTCCTCTGGAGGGATACAGGAACTTCTCACTAACTTTTCATTTTGGAACCTAGCCAGCTTTGCCCCTTGGGTGGGTTAACCTAGCCTAGTCCTGTCTGTTATACAGGGTTTTGGAGAGTCATAATTTGCCTTCTTTGCTTAAGTTAGTGATCTCATAGTTGGCCTGTTAAATCATTGAACCTCAAAGCCACAATGGACGGACTTCCATGGACTTTGACTAAGAATTTCACACTAGATTCCCTGGACCATGCCTGTGCTGGGTAGCTTTCCCTCCTGCCCACTTCAGACAGACCTTTCCTGAAGTCCTACCAATATATCTTAAGCTGGATTTTGTTGTATATGTTTCTCCTCTTATTGACTGAATTTTGTATTATTCTTATTTCTTTTCCCAATTTTTCTTCTACTTCTTAAAATCTTTTAAAATCTCTTCCAGAAATGCTTTTTGGGCCTTAGATCAATTATATTTTTTCTCTGAGCCCTTATATGTAACCAAAATGTCCACTTTTAAGTTCATGCCTTGATCCTTTCTGTCAGCATGTAGACCTTCTATATTCTAGTTTATTGTTTTTTGCTCATTTTTCTGCCTGGGACAATATTTTTGTATAACAGTTGGATTCTGGTGCTGCACTCTTCCAAGCTTTTTGTTCTGTGGCCCAGGGATTTAATGAAGGCTTTCCTTGGAGGATCCGTTGCTGTTTTAGCTAATAGGGTGGGTAGAGACTTTCTATTGGTCTCCCCTTGGTGTGAGACTTAGCTGGTGGCAAGCCCCACAGGTGGGGTCCTCCTGCTAGATTGTTATGGAAACAGGACCTCTCTGTTAGCAGGCCCTCCAGGTGGAATGGGGTCTGACTGCTAGTTTGTTATGGAAACATGATCTCTCTGCTAGCAGGCCATGGAGGCAGGTTTGCTGTTGGCCAGCCCTGGGATGGGGTTCACTAGTGGTCAAGGCTTTGCAGTACCTTGTGCTGGGGCTGCTGGTTGATGTTTTATACAAACTGCTCTCTTAGCTAAGAAACTGCAGAGGATTTCTTCCTCATTCCACCATCTTGACACCAAAAGTCTAGGGATTTTTTTTTAATTTCTTAATGTTACATATGTCATTTAGGCTAATGAGTTACATGTTCCCAATAGATTCATGATACAACAATTCAACAAAATTGTGATCTGCTATCTTATTTGTAATTTAAATCATTTTTTCATTTAATATGCTATTTCCCAGATTAAAAGTAGACTGGACTGCCTATCAGCAGTGTGATTTGATATTGGAAATATTTTACCACACAATTCACATGGAATAATGTCTTTGCTGATTTCTCTTCACTAAGACATCTTATTTGTTCTCCCAGAAAAGGAAGTAAATTTTCTCTGATTCTCAGACTGCTTTAGAAGAAAGCAAGTGTTTCTGAAGTAGACAGTTCAGGAATTATCATACATTCCCTAAGAGGAATGATATGAAAAGAATCCCAGTATCCATGAACTTCAGAAGTGGGAATGACTTCAGAACCCTTCTAGTCTACTCCATTATGAAAAAGATTTCTCACACATCACTCTGTTTGGCAAATAACCTTTCCTTAAAGACCCCAAGTGAAGAAGAACTCATTAATTTGAGGCAGTCCACTCCAATGCCTAATAGTTCTAATCACTAGGAATTGTTACTCACACTAAAGCTCATTTTGTATTTTTCCATCTTCTATCCATTGCTAATAATTCTATCCCTTGAGGATATCCTAGTCCCCTTTCAAAGAACATCCTTGTTGAAGCTTGAAGACAGCAATAATAATTCTCTGATATCTCTCTCTTCAGGTGGAGTCCAAGTTCTGATTGATTCTTATATACCATATACACAAGGCCCTGTGCTATCCTATTTGTTCTCCTTTCATCACTTTCCAGATTATAAATATCCTTCCTAAAATGTAGCATACAGAACTGACACACTGTATAGTATTTCAGATGTAGCCTAATCACAAAAAGAGTATAAAAGGATTTATCACTAACTTATTCCTGGATTTTATGTTTCTCTCTGTACAATTTTAGCTTTGAAATTCTGATACTATTCAAATCTCTACCCATTTTATATGTACCTAATTGAACTTCTTCCTCACTAGAAAGCTATAAGGGAAGAGAATGAGAGTTTTTCTGCTCAAATATTTGGAATGGATACTCAGTCCTGGCTGGGCAGTCAAATAAAAGGATTTTTATCTCCATCAAGTAAGCTGATAAAGAATAATCAACTGATACCTGTTTATGCTCTTGAAATCAGGGAAATGGCTTTTCCATTACATATGTCCCTCAAAAAAAAAGAATATATAATATTCTAAAGACTGGGCACTCATTAGCTGTTCCTTAAATCAGCAATAATATATTTCATGATGATGAAATTCCATCAATTCCCATTGGAAACTAGTTTTATCAAACTAATATTTTTCAGACACCAAATCTTTTCCCCTGATATTTAGCATAATATTGTTTCTATTGCTTAATTATTCAAAATTGTGACTTCTTTGTAATTCCCTTAATGTCATTCCATTAACTCTAATTATATCCTCATATGTTATAGTGCCCAATCCTTCCACTTCTTTAGAATATATATTCTTCCAAAATTTATTGACTCTTTAACTTTTTCCTCTTTTGATTGTCATTTATGTAAACAATCCTATTTAATTTCCTTATACATTCTCATATGTCATTTCTCCTATTACCTGAATCATTTTTGCTGTTCCCCTTTGGCTCTTTCCAATTGGAATGTATTTTCCACCCTCACAATCTGGACACTGAATGTAATATTCCCTGGGTATCTTTGTTGAGTGTCACATAGAGTCAAGACTTTCTTATCAATTGCCTCATGGGGTGTTAAAGAAAATGTGATTGCTGAGGATAATTTTGTAAATTAAAATGAGTTATAAATTAATCAATTTCCCTTCACTACAAAGGGTAGAGAAGAAAGAAGTGAGACATAATACAGAACTCCTAATTAATAACATCAGAGAACAAAGATACATCTATTTTTGTCTTAATCAGCTAATAAGTTTACCTTTTTGAGAACATTCTCAAAAAATGGTGTTTCTAGCCATATATTTTCTATCTTTATTTCTATGCTGATTTACTTACTTTGGTATCTCTGTGACTCTGTAAAGTCATCAATAGTGGACAGACTTTGGTACAATAGAGATAAAACGCCTCCATGGCATTAAATAGATTCTTATAGAATATTTACAGAAATGCATTAGATATTATTAATATATTGTTGGTTAAGCTTTAAATTGGCCCAACCATTCAGGAAATCAATTTGAATTTATGCTAAGAAAGTAATTAAAATATCTAAGTTCTCTGACAAAAGATCTTGTTGCTGGGAAGTCAATAATTATTAATTGACCAATAAATGTTTATAAAACACCTAATATGTGCCAGGTACTATTGAGTACTGGGATTACAAAAAGAGACAAAAAAGAGTCCTTGCCCTCTAGGGCCTCACAAACTAAAAAAAAAATATATTAAAATGAGCTATATACAGGATTAATAGGAAATGATTAACAACGCTAAGGCCCTAAAATTAATAGAAGTTGGAAAAGGCTTACTGTGCAAGATGAAATGTTAGGTGGGACTTGAAGTCAGAAAGGCCAGTATGTATAGTTGATAAGGAACAGCATCCTGAACATGGGGAGCAACCAGAGAAAAATATTAGAATCAACAGGTGGAGAATCTTATTCACAGCATAGCAAAGAGTCCAACATTACCATAATGAAGAGTATGTGCTAGATTGTGGGTTGTAAGGTAGGAAAAGACTGAAAATGTGGAAAGATGCTAAGTTATGAAGGATTTTGAATTCCAAGCAGAGAAAAGCCTCATATGCAAAAGTAAAAGCAATTATAATGAACAAATTTGACTCTAAATAACATGAGATATGAAAAAACTCTATAATACATACTACCAAAATTAAACATAACATCCAAGCATAGTCTAAACATAAAATAGGACATGACGATTATCTTCTGTGTTCTGCATAACTTCTTTTAATAAATACAACTAAAGATTTTATTTATTAATTTTTGGCTATTCTAGTACATTGTTGAATCATATTGTGCTCGCAATCCATGGACTACTGTCTAGCTGCACATCTCCCATTTTTTATTTTTTTATGTTGATTAAAATTTAAAAAAAACATTCAAGTGAAAAACTTCACATCATTCTTTATTAAATTTCATCTTATTAAATTTGGTCCATCATTTAAGCCTGTTGATATAATTTTCAATTCTGACTGTCATCCAATGTGTTCAGCTGTCTTTCCTAGCCTTATGTACCCTGGAAATTTGACAAGCATATCATCTATGTTTCTATCTAAATCACCAATAAAATATTAAAAAATAAAGTGTCCAGAATAGATATCTGGGGAATTCTACCCTCTCTTCAAATTATCTATTTTCTTATGTTGGATTAATAAACAAGATCTAAATCTATTCATATTGATTATCTAGATCACTTATAAAACTCTCTAGAGAAAGAGAGAAATATATATATATATATATGAACATGGGTGAATATGGGTGGGTGTGAGTGTTTATATACATACCTCCCTACACACATTTCAAGAGACAAAGAAATGAGAAATCGAAGGGAAAGGTGGTTGTTATAAGTAATTAGAATTTTAAATTCCAAATATTAAAGATACTGTGATTTCAAGAGGTGGTAAAGTCTGGATGTATTGATTTGTAACTGAGATGAAGAAGTAAGATGGTGGTCATTAATGTCATGGAAGTGGACATAGTAATTAATATGATGGGGGGGCCACCAATATGAATTTCAAATTCCCTGAAGATAGTGTCAGAAGTAGAATGAAGAGGAACATCATAAGCCAATTACTAAAGAATAATTGAAAGGTTGGTAGATAACAGAAGAAAGAATGGGGTAGTATAAGAATAAAAATTCTTTGAGGACAAAAAATTTATTATGGGACAATATTAGAGAGATAATACTAATGCATTTAGGGGATCCAGGAGTATGTAAACACTAATTCTTAATCACAAGTTGATGCAATAGAAAAAATAATTGATCCTTAAGAGAAGTTAAATAATAAAGAGGAGTTTGTGAAGGTTTCAAGTATAATACTCTATGCAATAGGTGACCTAGGCTGGAATGGACTTAAGTGAAAAATAAGAAATAAGGATACTCATAATAGGAATAAGGATCGGAGGAGGTAGTGTGGCTGTCATCTATTTGTATTGGGAAAATAATCAAGTTCTGGTGATTCTAGGACTATTTATTATTCTATTCATTCCATAATCCTCAGGGACAGGTCCTGGTAGGAATTGGAAACTTGAGTGCATATGAATCATTTCAGAAATGCAAAATGGGCTAAATAGAGTTTTAATAAAAAATATCAACAGCCACTCCCCAATCTTTATACAATAGATAAGACATTCTTTCATCATTCTTAACAGAATACTGCTCCTGACTCTCCAGATTGCTTTCTCCACTTTCCCTTTTCATATTCTTTTTGTGTATTATCTACCTCTTTAGGATGTAAGCTCTTTGAAGGGATAGCTGTCTTCTTTTTCATTGCCTTCATATTCCCGCTGCTTACCTCAGTTCTTAGCTCTGTTTGTGACTTGACAATATTATAAGGCAGAGTCAAAATCTGTTCTTGGTATTACTAGCGTCTCAGTGCAGTCTTAGATTCCTTGTTCTAAAATTCTTCATGTCCCCACACTTGTGCCCCCACCATTAGGAACACGCTCTTTATACATTTCTGGAAGTTTTGAAACTTGTCACTCAGATAGAATTTGATCAGAGGTTCTCATCATGGCTTCTAATACCATAGAGGCAATTAGGAGTACATAACCTGGAGTGAGAAAAAATCTGAATTCAGACAATTACTAGCTGTGTGTCCCTAAGAAAGTCGCTTAAGCTCTGCCTCAGTATTATCATCTATAAAAATATAAAATCTGTAGAATAGAGGCAGCTAGGTGGTGCAGTGGATAGAACACCAGCCCTAAAATCAGGAGGACCTGAGTTCAAATGTGACCTCAGACACTTAACATTTCCTAGCTGTGTGACCTTAGGCAAGTCACTTAACCTCAATTGCCTCAGCAAAAAGCAAAACCAAAATCTGTAGAATATAAATCTGTAAAATAAAACCATCTGTAAAATCTATAAAATTAGCATATATAAAATCATGATTACACCCATCTCCCAAGATTGCTGTGAGGATACAATGAGATGATATTTGTAAAGAATTTTGCAAACTTTAAAAAGTTTGCTAGATCTAGGGTCTACAATACAAGACAGGCACTGATTTTATATAATCTCATTTAAATCAAGTTCCCTCTCTCCCATTGTGACATGGACTTAGCCTTAAATTACTTACCCTGAGGCTCCTTTTCTGACTTCATCTATTCATTTCCTCCCTTCCCTTAGCTCTCACACTCAGAATACTCATACTCATTTCTACCATAATATAATTAACTATATATATATATGTATAAAACTATAATTAACATTAAGAAGAGTACCTTATTGACATTTGTGAAATAACACCCCCCCAAAAAAGCCACTTATAAACAACTGCCGTATTGTCATTAATGGTAATTATTAACTCTAAAAGTTTTTTTTTGTTTGTTTGTTTTGTTTTGTTTTTTTATCCATTCTTCTTTCTGGAGATTGAGATGAAAGAGTAATATCCATCCCCACCTTTTATATCATCATAAGTACTTTCCTTGGTGTGTGCTTCCTAATGTTCAATTCCAGCTACATTTTCACATTCCATATATTCCCAGAGTTACTTTTCTCTTCCATCATGTCAAATATATGCTCTCTTATCTTTCTTCAATTGTGTCTAGTGTCTCTGTTCTTCCTATTCTTGATCCCATCTTTCATCCTGCTGTACAGCATGTACATCAGACCCATCGAGTTGCTGGGGACAAGATAACCGATCAGTTATCAGTCTTAGAGTTCATCATTAAATATTCCCTACAAAAATTTTATCAAGACTACTTCTTTCCAAACTGAACGTCTCTCAAGTGACTTTGATTCATTCAGTTATCAAAGCAGTGATCTTCCTCCCTGCATAATGCTCAGCATAGAAATTGTAGCATCCCATGTTCAACAAGACTAGCTAAATATTTGTAAGCTCTGCTTCAAACAATGACAATTCCCTCACAAAATACCCTTCCCATTTAAAGTTCCCATTCAGTAACATGTAGCCCCAATACCACCAGATTATATTCTGATGTGAGCCACCTGGGACTGCCCAATTTCAAACAAACAACTATATGCTAAGTGCCAGGTTGCCCAGTGCTAGCCATAAGAGACTATCATCCCATCTTCCTTTTATTCCCCTTCCACTTCCCTTCCTTTAAAACATGCTTATGTTAGTGTCTGTGGAGGTCCCCTTAGCACCCAAGCAAGTTCTGTCTCAAGTTATCTGAAAGAATTTGCCTCCATAGTATATACTTATATTACTAATTAGGACCATCTAACAAATAGGCAATCTATTATCACCCATGGTCTGGCCCTTAGGTCTTTTTTGTCTCTCCTTGAAATATTTTCTTCTCAGGAGTTTACCAGCTATTCAGAATCTTATTAAGAGTTTCTTATCACAGCATTTCAATTCTCATTTCATTGTCTAGGAAGGTTACTGTGAAATAGAGCACAACATAACTCTGCTTCTCACACTCTCATTTAAAATGCATTTCAAAGTTCCAACTTAAATGAAAACCTTAACCTTAACTCACATTAAATCTACTTCTTTAGATCATTCAGAATGACCACATCACTTCCCTATTCAATAAATAATATTGACTCCTGTTACTTCTAGTAGCAAATATTAATTTCTCTGTTTGACTTTTCAAGTATTTCATTATGTGGCTTCTTCCTTTCATTGAAGTTTTCTTTTTTATTTACACCTTACTCTTTATTATGTTCTATATATTATATATATACATTTATAGGGAGAGAATATATATATATATTCTCTCTACATATATATGTTCTATATATTCTGTAATTAAATTATACTGGTCTCTGCTGTTCTTCATGGATGATAATTTATTTCCTATCTCTGAACAGTTTCACTGGCTGCTCTTCATATATGGAACACTACTCTCTTTTCTCATTTCAGCTAAATATCCATCTTCTTCAAGAAGCCTTTTCGAGTCCTTAATTTTTTGTCTTCTGAGAGTATCTCCTGTTTAATAATAATAAAAATTTTCATTATTATTATTAATTTTCTAATTATTATCCTGTATTGCTATTGCTTCTACCTACAATATGACTGTATTGTGAGTTACTTGAGGGCAGAATTTATTTTTGCCTTTCTTTGTATTCCCAGTATATAGGACAGTACCAGGCATAGTTGCTTAATAAATATTTATTAACTTGACTTGTTCATGCCATGAACATTGTAACTAATTAAGAAAAGTTGATCAGCGGGGCAGCTAGGTGGCACAATGGATAGAGCACCAGCCCTGAAGTCAGGAGGACCTGAGTTCAAATCTGCCTTCAGACACAACACTTTCTGGCTGTGTGACCCTGGGCAAGTCACTTAACCCCAATTACCTCAGAAAAAAAATTAAAAAAAAAAAAAAGTTCATTGAATTGAATTGAACCTCTAATGAGAGACTTGGAGGAAGCCAGGATGTTGAGTATGAAGATATTTTAAAGAATATAATAGCTATTCAGTTCTAGTCACATTTTAGGAAGGACATTGATATGTTAGAAAACATGGTTGGTGAGAGGGGGAAGTAGAATAGTGAAAGGTTTTGAGATTAAAATATAGGCCAAGAGAACTAGAGAACTAAAATAACAAAGTTAAAGGGAGATATCCTAGCTGTCTCCATGTGCTCAAAGAATTTCCATGTGAAAAGGAGATTACACTTAGGGTCATGGGATCATATATTTAAAATTCAAAGAGATTTCACAAGTCATCTGGCTTAAGACCCTCATTTTAGAAATAAGGAAATTCATACTCTGAGAGATTAAGTGATTTGCAAAGTCAATTTTACTCCACCTTCATGTAGGAAGAGTGTATTAAAGTTATAGTAAGTCAAATTTAGGGCTGATATATGGAAATAGTTTCTAATAATTGGAGCTACAAAAAAAGAATGAGATACCTAGGGAGATGATGGCACATTCCTCTTTGAAGATTTTCAGACAAATAATGAATATCATTTAACAGGTAGGTTTTAGAAGAAATTTCTTCTTTCTTTTAAGTATACCACTGAATGGGTTCTGAAGTCCCTTCAACTTTAAAGTTCTGTGATTCTATGAATTCCCTCAAGGAATTATTAGGACTTGTTTTGCCTCTTTAATCATTATCCTTTTTTTAGTAGACTTTTCCTGTAACATCAGGAATAGATATATGGTCAAGTTCTCTAAGGTCCTTTGAAACTCTAAATTTCATATTTCCTTCTCCCAAAGTCCACCCTTTAGGTTCCAAAAAAAAAAAAAAAAAAAAAACCTGAGTGTGTGTGTGTGTGTGTGTGTGTGTGTGTGTGTGTGTGCGTGTGTGTATGTGTGCTGGGGGTAGGGAGGCACTACTAATGAGATCACAAAGGATTTATAAAGTAAAGGATTTGTTATCATCTTTGGTCTGGTGGTGGCTATTGGTCTTGGCACTTTGGCCTTCCATTACTCTTTTTGATATGTTAGAGTAAATTTCTAATAGTATTTGTCTGAAAGGAATCTTTGCTTCTAGAAAGCTGGAGGAGATAATGCATAATATGGAGAAGAGGAAGCAGGATTCTTCTTAGTATCAAATTCAAATAGAAACAAAATGTTAAGGTCACATATTGACTTAGAAAATCACAAATTAACATTATCTATGTTGTATTATATTTTAACTTATTTTGTTAAAAATTTACCAATAATATTTTAGTCTAATTCCAAACCTCTGTTTTAGGCTCTTAAAGCATGAAAAAAAAAAGTTAAGGAACATCCTCCTAGGATGTTCAATGATATCCACCAGGATCAGAAAGATAGCAGGAATTCAAAGTAGGCTTGTGGAAAAATACATAGTGTACATTTGTAACACTAAGCTATATTTCTAAAACAGCTTAGAAAACTCATGTAATACATAAGTAAGCCAATATATCACAGTTATTTGTGTAATGGTATTTTCAAACAAGAAAACACAGTATGCAATATTAGAAAATAAAGAAACAAGTAAAATCATTAGAACCATTGGTCTTCAAAAGTAGTCAGTGATTCATACACTCCAATAATGTTATACCCATTCTCATGAGAGGAATTCCTTTCTATTATTGACTGTGTATGCTGAATACTTTAAATTTATATACTATTAATACCTGAACTCTAGAAAACAGTCCCCAAATATGGAGCTTACAAATTTTGTTTTTAAGTTTTTAAATATAAAATTAAATATAAAAGAAGAAAAGAAAGAGAGAAAAAAATCATTGCCCTGTAAACAGCAGAATCTGAAGAAATGATTCTATATAAAATAAGAAATTTCCATTTCAAGAAAACCTATATAATAAATGATACACATTGTTTTCAGCACTGTCCAGTTTTTCTTTGTTTCCTTGTAGGTTTTGTTTTCTCTTCCTTCCTCCTCTCAAAATAACTCTACAGTTAAGTAAGCCTACACACACACACACACACACACACACACACACACTCACACACACACACACACACATATATATATATATATGTATGTACATACATATATATAAAGGTAGCACATATTGACTCATGCATACTTAAGAAAGACTGCTGATGTTAGGAAGGGACCTCAAAAGACTGGGGTCACAGACCAGTGAAATGAGGTGTTTCAAAAGAATTTGCAGGCTTGAACCCATATCCAAGTAGTGGCTGCCAATGTCATGTGTGATCTTTACTGTAATCCCATGGTATTTAATTTTTTTCTTTGCTCTTTCCAATATTTTCTTCTTAACCTGGGAGCTTTGAAACATGGCTAAGATATTCCTGTAGGTTTTTTTTTTCCTGAGACTTCTTTCAGGTGGTAATTGGTGATTTTTTTTTCTATTTCTGCTTTGCCTTCTTGTTCTAGAACTGCAAGGAACTTCTTGATAATTTCATATAATAGGGTATCAATATCCTTTTTTATTGTAATTCTCCTCAATCTGTTCTTCAGAATGTTGTTTTTCTAAGATGTTTCATATTCTCTTATATTGTTTTTATTCTTTTAATTTTGTCTTATTATTTCCTTGTTTCTTAGAATGTCATTAATTTCTCTTTGCCCAATTCTAATTTTCATCGAATTGTTTTCATCCTTAAATTTTTGATTCTCTGTTTCAAACTTTTTATAATTTCTTGGATTATGCTTTTCTTTTCTATTTTCCTCAATCTCTTATTGGATTTTTAAGTCCTTTTTAAAGTTCTTCCAAGACATCTTTTAATGTTTAGGACCATTTGACATTTCTCTTTGAAAAAAAAAGTGGCTTTTCTAACTCATTATCTTCCTCTGAATATGAACCTAGATCTTATCTATCCCCATAGAAGCTATTTATGGTTGGATTATTTCTCCTTTGCTTGGTCTTTTTATCCCCTTGTTTTATTTTGTTTTTAGCAGTTGTTATTGGAATCAAATTCTAGGGTATTGGAAAAAATGTTGCAAGCCTGACTGCAACTTTGTGCTCTCTGCTCTCCATTCCTAAAACACAAATGGAGTCCCTGGTCATTCTGTCTCCCAAATGATCTTAGTCGCAGATGTCCCTCAGTGACTACAAATTATAATTTCCCCTCTTCCCTGAAACTGAACCAGGGATTCTGCTCCCCTGCCAATGCCCACAGCCAGCAGAGTCCTCACCTTTCTGCTACTTCACTCATCAGGTGTGTTCCACCATTTATGTTTGACACTCCTCAACAGAGGAATTCTCCTTCCATCTTCTCTTTCCCAGTGGTCAGACCTCCTCCTCCCTGTTGAGGGGTGAAAGATAGCCTAACAACAATGGGGGTCTCTAGGCCAGTGTCTTAGGTTTTTGCAAGAATTTGCAGTCCCAATCTCCAAGTGAGGTTTTTGGAAAAATGTATTTGTTATACTGAAAAGTCCCTCAGTGGGCTGCTTTCTGATTAGGAATTAGCAAAATTTGGGATACAGAGCCTTGTTTTTTATCAGCCTTCTATGGTTTGGGGCTAGGGAGCTATTAAGGCTAATTTCCTAATCCATAAGGGTGGTGATTGTTTCCCAGACCAAAGTGATTCGCAGATCATTTGGAAGTGGGAGATTCCCATGGGAACCAGGTAGCTTTCCCACAGAGATTCAGGTAGGTGGGGAGCATTTTTAGGAATTTCCCCAGGCCAGGTGGCCCCCCTTCCACAAAAATCCGGGGACACAGAGTCCTATTACATCATCCCCATACACACAGTGACCTTGAGGGAAAGTTTCTGTGACTGAAGTTGATTCCCAAACCCAGCTGCCCCTGGGATTGTTATTTATTGATTCTGAAGAATTGACCTGGAGATCCAGTTTGCTATTCACTTAGGCAGAACCTTTGCTCCTGGAGGTCAGGATCTTCTTAGGTTGTCTTAGGAGAACAGCTGTTTTGCCCTGACTTTCCCTTATTTCCATTGTTCTGTATTTCCTCTGAAGCAATGTTCTATTTTATTCTGTGAAGGAAAATTGAAGAGTTGGAAAGTATTCTGTCCTACTCTACCACCTTCCCAGAATCCACCCTCCAGTGGTTAACATTAGAGATCAAAATGAAGATAAAGGTAGAATAAGGAACAGGAATGTCCTTTCTGTTCATTGGTCCCAGGGTATATTTGTTATGTTAGCAACCAACAATCTAGCAGTTGGACAATGGAAATTTATTTTGTGGGAATTAAAAGGGTAAACAGGAAAAAAAGTCAGTGTTGGAGAGAAGGAATAGCACTTAGGTTAAATCAACAGGAAGCTTCAAGGAAGAGGATCTATCTAAGATCAAATGAACCTGAGTCTTTTTGCTTAGAAAGATGTAATCTTAGATATAATTCCTGGGGAAAAGCAGAGAAAAGATTATTTCAATGACAAGAGAAGAATAAGCTATGAAAATTAAGCTGGGAAATGTGCTTCAAGGATATTAACCAGTATAGAAAGAGTGGATCAAAGGCAGAAAGAGCTCCCAAGGTCAGAGACACTGAACAAAGAAACTGTCGATATCAATGAGGAAAGAGAAGATCCTGGGGGGAAACGTTAGAAGCCAGAGAGTGAAGGATTTTTCTCATTCAGTCTGTCATCTAGCATCTTCTAAGTGCCTCCAACATATCAAGCACTCTGCTAAGTGCTGAGAATAAAAAAACAAAACAGTTCCCTCTTTCAAGAAATTTGCATGCAAACAACTGTATGCAAAAAAGATATATACTGGATAAAAGAAAAAATAATTTTAGAGGGAAGAGACTAGAAAAAGTGTCTTGCAGAAGGTAGTACTTTAGATGAAATTTGAAGGAAAATAAGGAAGCCAGAAAATAGAGATTAAGAGGAAAAGAGTTCCAGACATGGGGGATAGTTTCTGATATTCACAAATAGGCAGATGTAATATCACGTGTGAAGAATTTGTATCACTGTCCAGTGGTACTGCATTGCAAAGTATGTAGAAAAAATTAAACTGAAAAATTCTGCACATACAGGAAATGTACAGATTATGAAGAAGTTTAAAAGCTAAACAGGATTTTATATTTGATTTAAGATGTCATAGGGAGTCCTTGTAGTTTATTGAATGTGACAAAGGAGAGGTGACATGGTTAGTTCTATGCTTTAGAAAGATCAATTTGATAGTTGAGCAAAAGAGAGATTGGAATGGAGAGAAACTTGAGACAGGAGAAAGTAAGTAGAAGGCTATTCCAAAGGCCTGGGTGAGATAAAGGGGACTTGCACCAGGGTGACAGCAGTGTTAAAGGAGAGAAGGCAATGATTGTGAAAAATGTTATGAAGGCAGAAAGGATTTGACAATTGATTGCATATAGTAAGTAAGAAAGGGTTGAAGATAATACTTAGGTTGCTAATGAGGGTTACAAGAAGGATGATGGTATCTCAAAAATAATTAGGAAGTTAGCAAGAACTTAATAAGTCTTTATGACTTTATTGAGTCCAAGGGTAGGGTCTTCCTCTCCTAAAAAAATGAAAATCAATATGTAATTGCATGTAGGAGCTAAGTTCTCTTTTGGCTCATATCAGGATAGTATGTTCCATTCCTATTCCATGGCCTTATTATTCTATTAATTCCAAAATACAGAGAATGTTATAGCAGGAGGTGATGGCCTGCTCTCTTCCCATGACTTAAAAATGTCAATGTGATATTTTCAGGGAACAGAATATGTTATAAGGAAGAAAGAAATCTGAACCAACTCCTGCCTAACAAACTGAGGTGATGATGTTAAGGAGTATGCTCCAATAGAGCAGATGCCAGACTTCAGTGAGTCCATTCATGGGATTTTTGTGGTAAAAAATAAAAATAGACAAGAAATAGACACTAGGCTCATGACACTACCCCATCAGTCATGAGACACCCTCCTCTCTCCCCATCCAAGCTTATATTCTCAATAGAAATAGTTCTACTTGCTTACTGTGGATCAATCTTGCCAGCACATTCACTGACTCAGAAGCCTTCCTCAGGTATTTATTGTTGGGGCAGCGTCCATCCTATTTCACTTGGCTTTGACACTGAAGAACAGCTGTGTGTGGAAGATTAGATTTCTCAGTTCTATTCTTGTCCATCTGCCAGACAGTAAACATGCCCTAAAAAACAAGGCTTATCAAAGTCATCAACTTTTCTTTCCCTCATTGCTGTGGAAGTCCATATGGCAGATTCATACAGGAAGATAAAGCAAGCGAGTCATAGAATTACATTCAAATCAAATTTTAGAATCATATCCTGTATCTCTACATCAACTCTGCCACTCTCCTTGCTAATTAAACACAATTCTCCAAATTCCTTTCTGCCATTAGAGGTCTTGGGATCCCCTGAATGCCTAAAGATTTATGCATGTCTCAGAAATTGTTTTAGTACTTGAGATTTAAAATAAAACGAAAACGAAAACAAAAACAAACAAAAACAATTTAGAGGACTGTGGACTCCCTAGGGAAAGAAAAGTTTCTGAGAACCTTAGAACAGGGGTACGCTTTCCTGGCTTGTCATCCTGGGAAGGCAGAAATATCTTTTATTCTCCATAGATTGCTGGACTTGGAACCAGGAAGTCCTGAGTATGAATCCTATCTAACACTAATTAGTTAAAGTGTAATCTGAGCAAATCACTTAAACTCTTTTAGCTTCAGTTTCTTCATCTGTAAAATTAAGATAATGATAACACTGAATAGGGTTGTTGTGAGCATCAATGAAATAACTTCTATAAAGCTCTTTACAAACTTTAAAGCTCTATGCAAATGCAAGCTATTATTATTATTATTCAAGGAAAGTAATTTTTCAACATTCCTGTTCTCTTCTGTAAGAAAACCTCTATAATCCAGACAATACCTATGCTGTAAACCCCAGTTCCATATAATCAGGTTCAGGAACCATGCATCCAAAAACTACCATGGTTTAGGAAAGGTGTTACAAGACAAGCCTAAGATTATGAAAGTGAACAATGGTAGAGTTTTTGCAAATTTATTTTTATATCTTTAATACTTTCAAGAAAAAATTATTTATTTTTTATTGATTGATCAATTTTTATTTTTTTATTTTTTACTAAAGCTTTTTATTTTCAAAATATATGCATGGATAATTTTTCAACATTAACCCTTGCAAAACCTCGTGTTCCAATTTTCCCTCTCCTTCCTTCATCCCCTCCCCTAGATGGCAAGTAATCCAATATGTGTTAAATATCATAGAAATATATGCTAAATCCAATATATGTATACCTATTTATGCAATCATCTTGCTGCACAAGAAAAATAAGATCAAACAGGAAAAAATGAGAAAGAAAATAAAATGCAAGCAAACAACAACAAAAAGAATGAAAATGCTCAGTTCCTGAACTCCTCTCTCTGGGTGTATATGGCTCTCTTCATCACAAGATCACTGGCACTGGTTTGAATCATCTCATTTTTGAAGAGAGCTGCGTCCAAAATTGATCATTGTATAGTCTTATTGTTGCTGTGTACATTGTTCTCTTGGTTCTGCTGATTTCACTCAGCATCAGTTCATGCAAGTCTCTCCAGGCCTCTCTGAAATTGTCCTGCTGGCCGTTTCTTACTGAACAATAATATTCCATAACATTCGTATACCATAATTTATTCAGCCATTCTCCAACTGATGGGCATCCACTCACTTTCGAGTTAATTTGCAAATTACATTTGCTAAAGTACAGAAATAAATAAAATGGATCCAGAAGGAAGGTTGTTTACCAGAGACAAAGAGGCTGACTGCTTTAGTAACTAGCATGGAATGCCAATCATCCACTCAGATATATCTCAGAACTAGAAAATGGAGCAGGATTGTGGCAGCAATACAATACAAAGTTAAGTAGAAAATCAGGCTAAAAGTCAAGGTAGGCCTAAGAGAAATTGGATGCCTAAACAAATTTGTACTTGAGCCAAGTTCACATTCAGTTTTTCATGTACTTTATAAGAATGACTTTGTCATGCTTTTGAGTCATCAGTTACAATTACAATACTAGCTCCTACACTCTTTGTTTCTCAAATGAAAACTTCAGTTATGGACAATTCCCAGCTACTTTAATAATTTCTCACATGGGATATAGCTGTGTCCAAACAAAAGCAGATAGTGGTCTTCCTTACACAATGTTCCTATGTCTTATTGGTTTATGTTTCCTGGAAGTGGCAAACAATTCATAATTTCTAAAAAGTTTTGTCAATCAACATATATTTACTAACTACAGTAATGCCTAGTTATGAGAAGATATGAACTCTGAACCTGAAGATCAATTGATCCAGTAAAGGCAACAAGACAGACACACATACACACAGTCTCTCTCACACAAACACAAGAATACATGAAATCAATCAGAAAACAGTTCAAAGTAATATATGGGAAGGTAAGATAAAACAGAAATGGTAAAATTGAAAGAAATTTAGATATGAAATTGGAAAAGGAAGTGTTGTCTAAATGCCTAAAGTGGATAGACAGAGAACTCCTTGTGTAAGGGTAGAAGATGAAGATAAAATAGTTACATACTTCTATACTTATCATGTTGGAAAAAAAGCTCAGAATGAACTGATGATACTGAGGACAGTTAAGAAAAAGAGGAAAATTTTCAAAGTTAGATGGAGAAATTTGGGGGAATCAAAAAAAGAATAGAACTGTTCCTTGAATTAGATCGGATAATGATAAATTATGAAACAGGAAAAGACTCCTTTTATATAAAACATATGTATCATTTTTTTATTTTTTTTATATTTTTT
>JAJPUD010004781.1:71805-89842 GCA_023553655.1 Myrmecobius fasciatus | reverse complement strand
ATCATTGTTGTGCAAGAAAAATATTATCTACATAAAGTATCATTTTATTTTTAATTAATCTCTGTACAAAGTTTATTTCTCATGAACCATCAAACAACCCTATGAGATAGTTATCACACTTGATTACCCTCATGTTAAAGATGACACAACTGAGGATCATATAATTTAAATCACAATCACAACCAGTGTTAGAAATTGTATTCAAACACAAGAATTCCTGATTCCAAGTCCAGCTCTATGTAGCTAAGTGATTTTAATAAATTTAAGTCACCAAACCCAGCAAACTATATTCTAATAGACGACAGAATTGATGGATTTGATTTGCAAATCATTCATTGATCTCTAAAAATAATAGAAAATGGGGATGTTCCAAAGAACTAAAGAGGGGTGAAGACTATTGATTTTTTGAAAAAAGGAAAAATACAGATTCTGTAAACTATAAACATATCAAGTAATTCAACTCCTAACAAAATTCTAAAATGTATTAAAAGAACAGCTAGTGAATATCTGGGGAAAGGAGGTAGATATTACAAAGAGCAAACTTAAACTCATCTAGAATAAATCCTTTTAGACCAAATTAATTTCTTTTTTTTAAACAAGATTATAAAACTGGATGATTGAGGGAATTGAGTAGATATAATGTACCTAGATTTTCCAAAGCATCTTGCCAAGTTTCTTTTGAAAAAGTTGAGAAAATTCAAGCTAATTAGAGATGTTACCTTTTAGGACTAAATAATAGTATAGTTTAGGTAAATTCAGAATGACTTCAATGACTAGGTACAAACATACTATCTTTGATATTTTGACAGGAAGAAGAAAAAGAAGGCAGACAAAAGGAAAAGAGATTTAGAGCTGATAGAAAGGGAAGTGAAAAAATGGGAAGAGAAAGGAAAGGTATTTGGAGGGGATGGCATGGAAATAATGGGGCAAAAGAATGAGGAAGGAAGAAAAGAGAAAGAGGAAACGAGAT
This sequence comes from Myrmecobius fasciatus, assembly GCA_023553655.1. Taxonomy (NCBI): domain Eukaryota; kingdom Metazoa; phylum Chordata; class Mammalia; order Dasyuromorphia; family Myrmecobiidae; genus Myrmecobius; species Myrmecobius fasciatus. The sequence continues at coordinate 88,872 of JAJPUD010004781.1, read as the reverse complement.
AGAAGGAGTCTCAGAAGGCAGAAGAAGGAGTAAGTGGACTTAGAAGAGAAAAAAGAAAAATGTAAAGGAGAGGAGAGGAGAGAAGAAAAGGAGAGAGAAAAGAGGGAAGTGTAAGAAAAAATTGGAAGGAGTAGAAAAAACATGGTGGGGAGATCAAAGGGAAAGAAAGGAGAGAATGAAACTTCAGTGCTTTCAAAAATAATGGAATATTTTAGGTCAGTGAGACTTCTCAAATTACAATCTAGTTCCTGTTATCAGAAACCATATTCAATGTGAAATCTCATTGCTTTTACCTATAGTCTATAAATCAATAACCTAGTAGTCTTCTTGCCTGTCATTGCTTGTGATCATATACTACTCCCCTGGTGTTCACTGCACAATATTTCCCTAGTAGGGAAATCTATCAGAAAGCACAAGTCAGTAGTTGTCCCTACCATTCTACCTTCATTTTCATTATTACAAAGCAATGGCAGGTATAATCCAAAAAAGGCAAAATACACAACCACTAACTCCAGTTTATGGGCAATTGAAAGACTTTCAATGCTCAGGTAGTTCAAAATAGTCTGGTATTGAAAAAAAGAAAGAGAATCATTCTTCAATAACCAACCTTATTTAATAGGGCAGCACCACCATTATCATCTTTGAGAATCATTTATGGAGTGTTTTCTATTTGCCAAGTACTGTGCTAAGCACTGGGGATACAAAGAAAGAAATACACTTCTTAAAAACAACACGGTATCCATTATGGAAGTACATACTGTACTGATTTTATAGGTCTTTGTATCCTAGAGGGAACACATCTGCACAACATAGAGATTAGGTATGAGTCCCAGAGGGAAAACATCAATTTTAGTTTCCTGTTTAGTGTAAATAGACTGCAACTACTGTTTTCTGAATTTTCATTTAGATGGCCTTCTCCAAGGTACCATAGAAAAGAAATAGAAAGGGGCATATAGGAGTTTACAAGAATTTAACATGAAGTCTTTCATTTAACTTGCTTTGTCCTTCATTTTCTCATTACTGTAAAAGCAGTCTGGCCTCAGAATCAGGGGGATCTGTGAAAATTCAATCTCAGAAACATAGTCAGATTAAGCCTCTTGAACCTTACAATACCCATAGTAACTGTCTAAGATTACAATGACTTTTGTAAAGGGAGTTTCCACTCTGAAAGTTTGCTAAAAGAATATTAATCCCATGTTCAGATCATGACACATTTACATAATATTTATTATTTTAGCTAAATATAAAACTGAGAAGGCATTAATACCTAAATATGTGAGAAATTATCTTATTTTTATGCCTAGAACTCATCTATAGTTAAGTGCTTTCTTTTCCTTCCTTCTGCCCCTCCAGTCACAATGCTTTTCTTTCCTTTTCTTTTCCTTTTTTTTATTGCACTTAATATGATTGTGTAGTAAAATGTTATCCAACTTATAGCATAAAAACATTTTAGCATGTGGTAGTTTGCCAAATTATTAAGGTTTCTAAAGGGAATTAACTTTTTCGTTGGTTGTATGTTTTTATTTTAATAGCATCATTTTCCTGCCATGAACATAAGCACTCTTCCAATCTCATATTAAAGAGCTAATACTCTGGGAGAATACAATGAGGTTAGAAGAGGCAAACAAGTGCTTGAGGATTTCAGAGAATTATCAGTGTATGAAAGCAGGTCAAAAGTGGGGAAATAGAACCACTGACGACAAAGATGTGCATTTAAACATCTGGGTACAGAAGAACTTCTTTAAGATTGTTTTGCCATAAGAATAGCACTGTGCTTTTCTAGTTGAGTGTCCTTCAGCCTAAAAACACTATATCAATAATTCTGTTTAATCCTTTAAAAGGGAGACTTTTTTGAGGGCAGCTGTTGGGCTGTTGGTTGCCTTTTTTGACGAATGGTCAATGTCCATTTGGAGAGATAAACTGTGATATATCTGATGGTTTATTCACCACTCAAAAAAACATCCTGACAGATAGCAACAAAATGGTATCAGAGGCCAAACAAGAAAAGACATCGCTTTAATAAGCTGAGGGAGAGATCCATAATTCACACCCAAGGTCTTATCTCAGCTTGCTTCTTTCTGTAACAAGGTTCAGGACTTACACTACTCCTCCTGAATAACAAGTGCATCTGGACTGGGAGAATGCTCTGTCTCTTCACTGGGGTTTAGATTAAGCTCAGATGCAGCTGTCCAGATGAGTTTACATGGATGGGCCTAATGGTCCCATGGTTCTACCTACTGGAGGTTAAATATAAAACATTTTAGAACAACCCCTAAAGTAAAAACCAAAAAGGAACAGGAGCCCAAGCAAAGAACTTCTTGCATGAAATTATGTCTCAGTAAGCAAATAACAATAACAAAATTCAGAAAAGTACAATATTTTACAAGTCCATGTGACAAATTATTTCACCAAAGTCTTTACACTAAACTTAATCTTAGATCAGATACTTGATTATAGAGGCAGGTAGATGCAGTGGATAGTTCTAAATCTGGAACCTAAAAGACATGAGTTTAAACCTGAGAAGAGGAAGTAGCTATTATGTGCCATGCCCTGTGCTACAAAATATTTTCTATTTTTTGTGCTATTTGCAAATATTGTCTCATTTGATCCTCTGACCTCAGATACTTACTAACTATATCATAATGCACATGTCACTTAACCAGTGTGCCTCAGTTTCCTCAAATTTAAAAGCAATAATAATAGCATCTTCTGTAAATAGTTGTGAGAACAAAAATGAAATATTTGTAAAACACTTTGCAAAATTAAAGAGGTAGATAAATGCCAACTAGCTATTGAACATTCTACTTTTTGATCATCTAAAGACAAAATATTAGGATTCAGTGGCTCTTTGCAGTTAGAGGTCTGGTCTCACCATCAGCATAAGTAACATATATTGCTCTTTAGGATAGGGGAATGCATAATTATCACTATTTTTTCATTAAAGCATAGCTAATATTAGAGTATGTATCTCTTTGATGCATATCACAAGTTATTCCTGTTCATCTCTCCTATGTAGCTTTTATCCATATCAATCTATTAAGTACATAATAAGTTATCCATCCAGTATATTAATGACCTTCATTTTCTATTGGAATTGTGAAGCCATCATGGCAGCTCTCCATTTGTTTTCCCTTCCTCTGATGATATGACTAACCCATTCTCTTTTAGTCCCACATTTTGATTATGTCTTTTTATCCTTTCCCTGTGTTAAGTCTTTATATGATTAAATCTGCTTAAGGCTAAAAAATGCCATTTCAAAACTGAGAAGGTAAGTCTGAGAGTCTCTACCCAGACCACCAACCTTACTTGTAGACTAGTCTCCACTATTATAAGTCCAAGGAAACAATCCTTGTCAAAATGTGACTTAGAAACTACCTATAGGAACCAAATATCCTTCTTCCTCAGACAAAGAAAAGCTAGAAAAATGGCATTGTCAAATGGTTCAACATCAGATACAAAGAAGGCTTTATTAATGGAAATGACATTAAAGAAGATACATTAAAATCTGTTTTGCCACTCTTCTTTGAAGCTCATAAAACCTTTCCATCTAACTGACCACTAAAACCTCCCATATCTTCTCTCTTGGCCAGTTAGTTTTGAGTTCCTTGAGAAGAGGGCTGTCTTATTTTTCTATGGTGTCTTCAGGGCTTAGCAGAGTTTTATGCATAGTAAGTCCTTAATAAATACTTTTTTTATTTATTTCTTCATTCATCATGGCCCAGTAAGTAATTCTCAACTCCAATTCTTCAGTGAATTCCATTTGCCAGTATATCTAATCAACCCCAGGGTAATCGATTCTAAATCATTCTGTATAGTTATCAATGCCTTCCATAATTTGGATCCAGCTAACTTAAGTCTCACCATGCCTCAGAATCAATCCCCTAGTCAAGTAAACCCCACACAAGCCAGATCCATTTGCATCTCCATGTGTTTGTATATGCTGTTCTCCCCTATTATGTCTATTTTCCTCCCTTCACAACTTTAGTCTTAATTATGCCCAATCTTCAAAACCCACTTTAAAGTCTGTCTTTTTCATACAGTATTCTCTACACTTTATTGCAAATTTTGAGTCCTTAGTAACATGGTCAAGAAAAACTCCTAGAGGTGCTGAAAACCCTGAGCTACATCTGACGTAATCTTCTTTTGAGTGAATGCAGGGCTTCCCATTTGTTCTCCTGAGTCTTCATTTTCACTCCCATTTATGTGTCTTTGATTACTCTCCTCCAGAATACTTACAGAAAGAATCATTAGTGTCCAATTTCTCTCTTACATTTCTAACTTTGAAAAAAGCCTAAAAATCCTTTTCAGATTTTTTTTCAATGTTTTTACTGTTAGTAAGTACAAGGTAACATACAAGGGCAACAAGATCAAATGTGAAGATAAATGAACTGAACATATTCCAGCATGGTTGTGGGTACAAATCACTTTTTCAACTTCTGATATTTTTTTTTATCATGGAAATGTTATCTTTCCCTGTACTTTCTTGTCTTATCTTCTGTTGGGGATAGTGAAATTAGAATTCAATTATTAGGTGGGATATAGCCAGAACATGCAGCACTAGCCATGTTTTACATCTTTTTGTACAATTCAATTGCATCTTTCCATGTAATAATAAGGGATTCTTAATGACAAATATTGATCCTGGGATTAAAAGATGAATCAATGAGTTGGATCTAGCATGCACAGATGGATAAATCTCAATTTGATGTGAGAATATTTGTTGATACCATACCCTGCACAAATCTCAAGGGACACAGATACTTCATACCTAGAAAGTATCAGTCAATTGAATAAACATTTATTAAGCACTTAATATATGTTAGGTACTGTGCTAAGTGCTGGGGATGCAAATAGGGACAAAGAACAGTTCCTGCTCTGAAGGAAAAGGGAGCCAGATAGTCCAGGGATAAACTTCCAGGATTAGAGTCATGAAGGCCTGCCTTCAAATTCAGCCTCAGATACTTTCTAGCTATGTGACCCTGGGCAAGTCATTTAGCCCTGCTTTGCCTTAGTTTTCTCATCTATACAAGGATGTAGAGAAGGAAATGACAAAACCACTCCAGTATTTTTATCAAGAAAATCCCAAAAGGAGTCACAAAGAATTATAGACAACCAAAAAAAAAAAGACTAAAACCACAACTAAACAACTAAACAAAACCCTGAAGGAGCTTATAATCTAATAAATCATGGATCAAACTATGACTAGATATACCTAGATAAGAGAAATCCTTAGAAGTTAAGGATTACTTGATTATAGTGAGCATGTATATATAGCACTTCCTTCAGCAAGCACTATAAGGCAGGCTAATTGTTCTTACTAATTTTATCTTATTTGATCCTGAGAATGATCCTATAAGATAGGTACTATTGTTAAAAGTTTAGGAAACTGAGATAGACAGAGATTAAATGATTTATCGAGTGACAAGTTACAGATGTAGCAAGAGAAGGAAAACAGGTAATGAGAATTATGATGCAGCTGATCATTAAAGCCCAGGTGTCACGAAAGCTAAAGAATTAGGGAATCCTAGGACACCAAGTGCCTTACATTGGAATTCAACAATCAGAGAAGTTTAAAAGATTGTAGATAGATAAAATCCTGTGTCCAAGGTCATGGTCAATTAATCAATCACAACATTTGTTAAATACTTGTTGTATAGTCTTTTGCTAACTTCCCAACTTTTTTAGAGAGGGTGCCCAAGGCAGCCATCTCATTGTTTTCCACCTTGCTGCTCTCTTAGTCTTCATCATGGTCTCTAGAAATACAATTTCCTGTGAGTTCATATAAAATTCTCAAAACTCATATCTCCTCAGTACTTCCTGCCCTGGGGTTCCCTGTCTCCCAAACATCAAAGAGCTTTCCTCGCTTTTCAGATTCTTTTTATGCTCTGTTTTCCCCATTAGATTTTAAGTTCTGCTAATTTATTTCAATTAAATGATTATTACATAGAGAGAAGAGAAGAAAAAAATAAGACTGTATATCATATTTCCTGTATGCCATGAACTAAGCTGCAGTGCTTCTACTAATATTATTTGATCCTCACAATAATCCTGTGGGTTATTTACTATTATTATGCCCATTTTACAGTTGAAGAAATTGAGACAGAAGCTAGGTGACTTGCAGAGGATCACATAGCTAGTGTGTGTCTGGATTTGAAATCCCATAAAGCTGTATTTGAACTATGTTCCTGACTCCACTTGGGCTCAGTGTTCTATCTACTGTGTCACCAGCTGTCTGATAATCATTTTAAGGCCCAAATTCTCTTCTTTTTTATGTAGATGGCATAGGGATTCCAAAATGATGTGACAATAAGTAGATGAGACGATTACAGTCTGACACTAAGAATTTCTTCAAAATTTGGATTTCTAATCTCACGAGAAATAAAACTCTTCTTTAAATATCTATGAACCAGATGATTCATCAATTATTCATAAGTTTTATAGGAAATAATATGGGCTGAATTTTCATTTCTATGGTACTGACTATATCTTCTAATTTCCCATACGTTTTAGGAAGTCTTGGGCTAACCTTACCCTCAGAAGAATTTGAATTTGCCCAGTTATATTTAGGCTTGAATTCAAAGAAAGGCTTCCCAATAATTTGTTATTGCTGTTGTTGTTTTGAACCTATGATCTCATCCAAGAAGGAAACTCCTAATCATCTCACTCTAATACACATCAGAAGCTCATCCTTAGCTTATTTTCTTAAAGAATTGCTTAGGAAATTGGGAGATTAAGTAATTTGCCCTGAGACACACAACTGATATATGTCCTTCCCTAGGAAGATTTGAATCAAATGTCAATAATATGCTGTGGTATTACTGTCTCTCTCTCAAAAATTACAGCCATTCAAAATGGGAAGGGGCTACCCCCCCAAATAGTGGGTTTTGCCTTCCCTGGATGGCCATTTATTGGGTATATGGTAGCAGGATTCTTGCTCAGGTATTGAACTAGATGACCTTTCTTTCTCTTTCAACATTGACATTTTGTGGGTGGTTTGCCTTATTTGAAGGAGGAAAGATTCAAAGTAGTATTAGAAATAGTACGGAAACAAAGTTTGTTCTTAGAAAGCTGGAATTGAATTCAAGGAAGGAATCTGAGAGCAAGGATGTAACTAGTTCTGTGTCCAGAGATAACCTGATGGATGAGTTTCAATGGAGGGTGAAACCCCCCATTTGAATTCAGTTTGGTCAGCAGTACCTGGAATTAGAACCATAGAACTATAAAGTGGAAAAGGATCTCAAGGGTCATTGATTCCAATTCTACTCAAAGGAGGAATCACCTCTATGATGATTCTGACAAGTGATTATATGGCCTTTTCTTTAAGGTTATGAGTCTAGGACTATCAGATATGAGATGGTGGTCACCACAATCATAAAGACAAGGTTGTGAGCCATGGGATTCACAAGTGGCAGGCCTGTATCTCTCCCACCTGTTTGATGCGAGAAGTTAATGATAAAAAACAGAAAGACCAGAGCATCTGATAGGATTTTACAAAGACTGACCTGTTGTCCTGCTGTGACAAAGCTAGCTTTCTTGGAAGAAAAAAGGTATCTGTCAGGATTGTAGATTTTGATCTGGGAGAAACTTTTAAAGCCATGTCATTTTACAGATTATTAAACTGAGGCCAATGTAAGTTAGGAAACAAGCAAGGTCACATTAATAGCAAGTGAAAGAGCTGAGATTTGAAGCCATGTTTCTCAGTCAAGAATCAGTTTTCTTTCCAATAAGCCAAGAAGTCAAGACAGAATGTGAGTTTCTAGCCCTTCTAGATATGAAATTATTCCATCTTTCTATATCAGAATGTAAAGCTGGGGTAGGCATCTCCAAAGTATGCTAAAAAAAGACGTGGTTTCAATTCTGAACCCCAACATTTACTATTCATGTGTCTCTAAGTGAACGACTTTATCCCTCTGAGTCTCATTTTCTTCATCTACAAAAAAATAGACAATAATATTTTACTACCTCCTATACAAAGTTATGGTGAGAAAAGTATTTTTTAAACTTTAAAGGTGAGTTGAAATTGGTCATTTCTGGTGGCTTTCCTGACACATGACTGTTTGTACTTACCTGAATTACATGTATCCCTACAGAAAGCCAAACGTATGCAGCTGTACCAAGTGTTGCTCCATTTTGGCACTGGGAACATGAAAAAATTTGCTAGTAATGATCCTGCATCAGCACAAAACTTTGATGGAATCTTCTGAGTCCTTCCTATAAGGATGTCTGGATCAGAAACCTCAGAATCTTGACATTCAGAGGTCAAAGGACTTTGTGATCGGACTTTATTTGCCTTGCTTATGAAAGGCAAACAAATCTCTACCCTTCTGCCTTTCTCTTTCCTAATATGTCAAACACATGCACACAAAACACATACACACACTCACACACACACACACACACACACACACACACATACACACACACCTCTTGATTCTTAGCAGGTCATTTATTACTAGGTAAAGTATATAGCCATGCCAACATACCTCTCAGATGATTTTAATAAAATATTCATTCAAAAGCTACTGAAAAATTAAAGTCTGTGTGAACTTCTTTAAAAATTATGTAGCAATAACTTCAAATTGGAAATGCTTGCTTTTAAAGCAGCTTAAAAATATATAAATGTTCAAACTACATAAAAGCTGGCAGAGGGGACCCCTTAGGCCATTCAGCTTTTTACAGCCTCCTCATCATTTTAATAATATCACATTTATACACTTGACAATTTACAAAGCACTTTCCTGACAGTTTTTTACATGTTAGCTCCATTTTACAGATCAACTAATCAATCAATGAGCATTTATTAAGCACTTGCTACATGCCAATTACTATGCTAAATGCGAGGAATACAAGATCAGTTCTATTCTCAAGGAAATAATGGATATAAATATAAGTGTATATATATGTGTGTGTATGTGTTATATACTACATATATATAGTGTATATACAAATATACTATATATGTATGTATGCACATACATACATATATAGTGTATTATATATATATAAATATTGAAATATGAAATTTCAGAGGAGTGGTAGAAACAGCTTTGGGGATCAGGAAAGACCTAAAGCAGAGAGTGACATTTAAGATAACCTCCAAAGGAAAATAGATTGGTAGACAGAGGAGAAGAAATAGGGCAGCCCAAGCCTGGGGCACATAATGTGTAAGGACATGTTGATAGGAGATTAGATGTGGGGGTGTGAAGAACATAAAGGCCAGTTTGTGTAGCATATAGGACAAATAAATGGGATGTAAGACACCATAAGCTGGAAAAATAGATTAAGGAAACTGAGGATCAGAGACAACAGGTGGTTTAGCCAGAGTTACCCAACCAGGTTCAGAACTAATATTCAAACTTACTCATTGACTAATGACTGCATCCAAATCCAGTAATATTAGACACACATTGTAGAAAGCTGCTTCAGGATCACATTCAGTCTATAGATTCTCACATACAACAATCATTGTGGTTATATGCAGTTCAAGGGAAGCATATTAAAGATTAGGAGCACCTGGTTATATAAAGAGTGGTATAAAGGAAAGAACACTGAATTTGAAGTCAAAAGACCTAGGTTTGAATCTCAACTTTCCTATTTACTACTTGTGTATCCTTGGGTTAATCACTTAACAAGCTGACACCTCAGTTTCCTCCTTATATCTTCTTCTACAATATGTTAAGTTTCCTGCTTTATTTTTCTTTATATCCCACTCCCTGAAGCAGCTCTCCATATATTAGGAGATACTTAATAAATGTCTAATGATTGATTTTGAAATGAGGGCTTTTAACCAGATGATCACTAAGGTCTCTTCTAACCTTTTATTCTAGTTATAAATATATCTAACCTATTTTACTTAGAATGTTTAAAATCTTTTTTTCTAAATACAACACAGAATGGCACCTTCCTAATAAAGGGGAAATTAAAATTAAGTTTAGCTCCATTCACTTGGAAAGAAGTGCATGAAGAGAGAAAGAAATGTCATGGAGTTCTTTGGCATTTTGTTTTTGCCAATGTGAGAATCTCACTTTTTGAAGGACCTTTCCTCACTTCATTTCCAATGGCCCATTAACCATTATCAGTGGCTTCCCCTGTCTTATTATCTTTATTTTCTAGGTATCTGATGGGGGAGACCAAGACTGTTTTTGCCCTTCTTTGTATCCTTTGCCCTTAATACGTTTTGGCACATAGTGAGTTCTTAAATGATGAATACCAATGTGTGAATAGTCTATACAACATTTTGACTGATTAACCAGACATTAGAGGGTGTTGAATGAAGTATTTTTTTCTGATGACCCATGGTTAGCAATAAAGGTTCAAATAACAGTTTGGGATATACAACTAACTCTTAAAAACAGAGGGAGTTCAAAATGATCTTGCTAACAACATTATCAAAGTTTCTGTTTTTAATTCTTCACCCAGTAATACCAGATGTCTATTCTCACTCTCTTTAGAACAATTTGTAACTACGTAATGATAGAAGCAGAAGAGCAATTCTTTTTACTAATTTTTTTTTTTGCTGCTAAGGTTTGTTAATGATTTTGTGCCATTTCCATTCACCAAATGAACATTGCCTCCATTTGTTTTTCCAACATACTCATGCTAGCACTGGTCAATCTGCAGAAAGAATCTGGATTCCCCAATGTGTCCCTCTTAGGATATGACATGACTTCACATTCAGTATTCTTTCCATTATGCAGCACTACATTCTCATTCTGCATTACTCTGACTTTCATGAGACCCCTAGGGACTTCACAAGCAAATTTCCAATAGCTACAAGTCCCCTGTCTCTTACCTCAAAACTAGTCTAGCATGTCTGTGTTTCATGTAAATTTCCCTAAGAGATATTTTAAAGCATCTTTTAAGCTGCCACCAACTATTAAAGTTTTAAATTGGCCAACTGTACAGGAGCATTTGCCAAGAGCAATAGAACCTTGTCAAAATCCTAAGCTTTTTCATCTGGGAGCTTAAATATTCTGACAATGTCGCCTGAAACTAAATTCAAATGGAGAAGGAAGGGAGAGGGGAGGAAAAAGGCTTAATCCTGACATATGGAGAGAAAATACATCGTTTCTCCTAATCTAGTTGATTTACAATGTGTATTTCTGTTTAAAGTCTTTACTAAAATTTAATTAAAGTCATTTCTCTGAAAGAGGCAAGGCTATTCTTTTATCACCTCTACCATTATTGATATATTTTTGCCACTCCCCAATTCTAACTTTGAGAATTGTAATTATAAAAGTATATTAAGCTATAATGATAATCAGGTTATCTGAGTGATGCTTTTCTTCCACAATTTAATGTCTCTTTCTCAGCTAAGGTTGAAAGATCCTTGGCCTGATGATATGTCATCAATGTTAAGTTTTCATAAGGTGTATGAGTATACTTTCATTCCTGTTCCTAGACCCACATCAAGGGTCAATGAATCTGCCTTCAGTGCCTGATCATTTATCTTCATAATCCAGTTTCATCTTGCCTCTGACCAATCCTGCTTTCTAGTTTCTGGTTAAAAACTTTGGTAAGGAAAAAGGTATCCAAAAAGTTCCTAGCTGCCATCAGTGAGTTTAAACCACCAGATTGTCCATCATCAGCTTGTAAGTGGGATTGTATGAATCACTATTAATTTTCCTTGAAAAAATCATGAATAAAAACTGAGCTGCCTGAGGTGCCTATTTTTAAATAAGAATTTGAATTCCCCAAATTAAATAATATACTTGCATTCCTACCAAAAAGAAATGAGGAAATTTTAATAAAAAGGGCCATTTATGAGCACATAGAATAGAAAAATGATCATTATCGACTAGTAAGTATTTATTACAAGCAAATCAAGACGGATTATTCTATTTTGTACAGGATATCAAATAGATCTTCAAGGAAGTATTTTTACATCATATTCCTGAAATTTAGAAAGATTTTTACCCAAGTTCCATAATATCCTTGTGGAACTGTTAGAAACATGAGGCATGAATGATATATATTTGGACTTAGTTGAATACTCACATCAAAAAACAATCACTAGTGGTTTGATACCAATATGACTGGAACTCCCTGGTATTGTACCATAGGGATATATCCTTGGCATTATTCTGTTCAAGATTTTTATAAATGACTTGGATGAAAGCCTAGAGGCCATTAATTTCAAATTACTAGATGACAAATTTGGAAGGAATAGCTAACATTAGACACTGGTTTTAAATTCTAGAAAGCCTTGAAAAATGAATTATTAAGAGAATCTGATAGTTGAACTAGTATAAAATCCTATGCTTATGTTCACAAGAAAATAAGACAATGGATTTTGGGGGAGATTTAACAAGAAAATATATGCAAAAATATAGAGAGATTTCAGCGAACTATGATTTTGATATAAATTGATAGTATAACATACTATCAAAAAACTTTATTGTTCCCATAAACACAATGTTTAAAATGAAGAAACTGATCATCTCAATATATTTTCTACCCTTTGTTTAAGGCAAATCTCAAATATCATGTTGAGGTGTGTGTCATATTTTAGGAAGAGTATTGACAAGGTGGTCTATGTCCAGAAAATGATGAGAAGAATGGAAACTATTCCATTAATAAAGGAATAAAGTATGTTTTATTTGGGAAACACAGGGACAAAGAATAGACATGATAATTTTCAAATATTCAAAGAGAGGTGGTTTAAACAATTTATGATGCAAAATAGATATTATTACACTTCAGAGGAGAGGATATTTTGTCCTCAATGTAGAGTGAACTATAAGTGAAAGTCATGAAGAAGAGGATTATGATTTAGAATACCAAAAAACCTTGTTAGCATTAATAAGTATCCCAAAATGTCTCAAAAGACATCTAATTCCTCATGCCTGAAGGTTATTAAGCAAAGATTCTTGAACTACTTCTTGGGAGAAAGAGAATTTCTGCTTAAACATGGTTTGGATTATTTTACCTCAGAGGTCCTGTTACTTCCAGGATTCTATGATTCTATTTTCTATTCCTCAAATTTGATAATATTCCTTCCTAGTTTCATAAATCTTAAAATGTTTCCAGGTGGTTCAAAACCTCTGGAGTTCTAGGGCTGCAGACCATTCTGTCTTGTTTTGACTATTCTTCTGGTATATGACTGATATTTTCAGTTAATGGCAGGAGTTTATGACAAGTTGTATTTGAACTTGGGTTGTTTGTGCATTTGTGTGTGTGTGTGTGTGTGTAATTTTGGGTATGTATAAGTTTGATAATATAATTTCCTTTGTAATACTATGGTTATTTTCTTAATTGATGACTTTAAAAACATTCTGAGAATGTGGCCATTACGGTTTATCAGAGTGCTAAAGGAGCCCATAACACATACAAAAAAGCTTAAGAATCTTGGGAATATGGTCTTTCTCACTATTGTCCCATAGCTGTCAACAGTGTGTCTATTTCGCATTCAAGCACGCTTCTGCTGCCTCTGCTGCCTTGCAGAAAACTCAGCTCTGCCCATTTTAATTTGGTGAGTTTTGGAATTCATTCTCAGGTCACAATGAAAATTAGATTGTCACTATGCGGCCATTTTCTTTGATCCACCCCCATACTCCAAGAAAGAGCATACATTTCCCTGGATTTAATGATTGCTTTCTCAGTGAACAATTCTTTAATGTAATCATTTTAAACAACTCTGGATAGAACTGTTTAGAAGTGGATTTAATTGAATTTCACATGTCCCAAAGGAAACTTTATCTTCTGGTCAAATCCTAAATTTAATTTCTTTCTCTGTAACTTTTTGTTTCCTATTCCTATGTTATTTAGTCGATAAATGACTTTAGCTTCCCAGAAGAAATTAAAGTTCAGTTCAGAAGGGAGGAGAAAAAAAAAAAGGATGTGCTGACTTGCTGATAAAGTGACCAAAAAATCCTGAAACTTTTGAATTGAATCTTGAATCTCTATTGGACCGGAAGTGATTCCTATTGGGAGTAGCCCAAGTTAGGCACAGGAAATCCTGCCCTGTTTTTAGATGAATGATCAGTAAAAGGTAGTCAAAATTTCACCAGATTCTGAAGAACATGGATATAGGAACACATTTTAAAACAAGTAATTCTGGACTTGATTAGATGCTAGTAGGATGAAGGAATTCTACTTTAATAGGTCCTAGGGTGGAGCACTTGGGTCACAGATGAGTTGAGGGAAAGAAAGGGGAAGAAAAATGGTGGTATTTCCAAATATTTGCTTCCTAACCTCAGTGGAGTAAAAGTTCTCTCTTTTTTGTGATTTTTCTCGATAAGAAGGACATTGTAAAAATAATAATCAGGGGGCAGAGCCATGATGGCAGAGTGAAAAGGTGACTCTCTGCCTCTCCTCCGATCTTCTCTCAAATCAACAATAAAATAAGCCTCTGAACTGATCTTCAAGTCAATGAACTCAGAAATATTTGGGCACTGCTTTCTGGAGAACTTCATATCAGGTTAGTCTGACTGAGACAGAGAGATAAATAGACGACTCCTGTGTAGACCAGAAGTGAGGGTGGGACTCAGCTCAGCTCATCTTGGCAGAAATTCCAAACTCCAAACTCCAAATTCCAAACACCTGGAGTTTATCTGAGGCACTCTGGACACTCTGCCCTGATAGGGGGCAGGTGTTCTGGCAGACTTGCCTTGTTTAAGGAGTAATTCCGACCTAGTCCTAGCCCCCACCGGCCCAGCACCTTAAGTTAATTTGTCGAAGTGCCCCAGGACAAAAGAGCTTTAGCCACAGCTTTTCCAAACCTTAAAGAAATATACACGCTGTCTAAAAAAATGAAGAAGCAAAAGAGAGCTCTCACCATAAACAGCTTTTATCAAGGCAAAGAAGTGATGACTCCAGATCTTGAGGTTCCTTTCAACAAAATACGAGAAGAAGGTATCAAAGACCATCACTGGTCACTTTTTCAAAAGGCCTTTCTGGAAGATTGCATAAAGAACCTCAAAAGAGAGCTGGAGCATAAATGGGAAAATAAACTGAAATCAGTGCAAGAAGGATACAATATCTTGCAAGAAGGATATGATGCCCTGCAAAAGAGATATGAAAAAGACACCAATTTATTGAAAAATAAAATTAGTAAAGTGGAAAAAGAGTGCAATGAAAAAATTGGCCAGTTACAAAAGGAGCTTAAAAAGATAACTGAAGAAAACAGCATTTTAAAAATAAGAATTGAGGGGCAGCTAGGTGGCAAGGTGGTTAGAGCACCAGCCCTGAAGTCAGGAGGACCTGAGTTCAAATCTGGACTCAGACACTTAACATTCCCTAGCTGTGTGACCCTGGGCAAGTCACTTAACCCCAATTGCCTCAGCAAAAAAGCAAAAAAAAAAAAAGAATTGAACAAATGCAACTGAATGACTCACTAAGACTTGAAGAATCAGTCAAACAAAAACAAAAAAAAAATGAAAAATTAGAAGAAAATATGAAATATCTCCTAGGAAAAACAACTGACTTGGAAAATAGATCTAGGAGAGACAATCTAAGGATTATTGGACTTCCTGAAAGCCATGATGAAAAAAAGAATCTAAACACTATCTTGCAGGAAATCCTGAAACAAAACTGCCCTGAGATTGTAGAATCAAAAGGCAAAATCACCATTGAAAGAATTCACCGATCACCTCCTGAAAGAGACCCCAAAATTAAAACCCCAGGGAATATCGTGGCTAAATTTCAGGACTACAGCACCAAGGAACAGATTCTGCTAGCAGCTAGAAAGAAACAATTCAAATACCGACGATCAATAATTAGAATCACACACAATCTGTCAGCCTCCACATTGAAGGATCGAAGGGCCTGGAACCAGATATTCCGAAGGGCAAAGGAACTTGGATTACAGCCAAGAATAACTTATCCAGCTAGAATGAGCATTATCCTCCAGGGAAGGAAATGGTCATTCAATGATATAGGTGAATTTCACCTATTTCTAATGAAAAGACCGGATCTGAACAAAAAATTCGACATCCAAACACAGAACTCAAGAGATGCATAAAAAGGTAAAAAGGAAAGGCCTCTTGAGAACTTTATTTTTACTAGGGGGATACTTAAAGTTTGGGGATATAATTAACTAGATATTACTTTGATAATATGAAAAAGAGAACTAAAGGGGGAAAGATTGTCATACTGGGGAAAAGAGGGAAAAAGTGGTAAAATAAGATCTAGAAAAAAAGGAGGTAAAAACAAGGAAAAATCACTTGAAGAGGCAAAGAAAACCTAATATAAATGAGAGAAAGAGGGGAGGGAAATGAGCATTGTGTAAATCCTACTCTCATCAGGTTGGGCTCTAAAAGTGTATATCAGACATTTGATTTCACATAGAAACTTGTCTGTTGCAAGAGGGAAGTGGGACGGAAAGGAGGAAAAGTAAGGGACAAACTAATAGAAGGGAAAATAGAAGAATCAGGGGAAAGGAGTAAAAACGGGGGAGGGGATTTAAAGGGTGCAGTATTGTTTGGGGGAGGGGGTCATCAAAAGCAAAGTACTGAAGAGGGGGGAAGGGAGAAAGGGGAAAGGAAAGGGGAAAACATAACTTGGGTAAATAAGATGGAAGGAAATAAAGAATTAGTTATTCTAACTGTGAATGTGAATGGGATGAACTCTCCCATAAAGCGGGAGCGGATATCAGACTGGATTAAAAACCAGAATCCCACAATATGTTGACTACAAGAAACACATCTAAAACATAGTGATACATATAGAATGAAGGTAAAAGGCTGGAGCAGAACTTATTATGCTTCAGGTGAACAAAAAAAAGGAGGGGTAGCAATCCTTATCTCAGATCAAGTAAAAGCCAAGATAGATCTAATCAAAAGAGATAAGGAAGGAAACTATATTTTATTAAAGGGTACCATAGATAATGTAGCAATATCAATACTAAATATATAAGCACCAAATGCAATAGCATCCAAATTCCTAGGGGAGAAATTAAGAGAGATGCAAGAAGAAATAGACAGCCAAACTATACTAGTGGGGGATCTCAACCTTGCTCTCTCAGAATTAGATAAATCAAACCACAAAATAAACAAGAAAGAAACTAGGGAGATAAACCAATTGTTAGAAAAGTTAGGTATGATAGATCTATGGAGAAAATTGAATGGA
>JAJPUD010004781.1:34147-61805 GCA_023553655.1 Myrmecobius fasciatus | reverse complement strand
GCTTTGCAGACCTCCAGTTTAATAGTCAGTCTAATACCTCTCCTCTCCCCCACTTTCCTTTGGAGCTTCCCAAATACTGAGCTACTTCTGGCAATGAGTGGGTCAACCTTATCATCAATGTGGACATCCCTGGAATGAATACTGCCGGGGTAAATTAATGCTTCTGGAACCCAGATGAAGTTTTCAATAACTTGATTCCCAGGCTGCAAAGCAAAACCTGTTTCTTAAGATGTTTCTCAAAACCAAGAAGCAAGATGAGGGACAGAAGTCTGGGGAGGTGACCATGGCTCCTCATTTGTCAGATCCAGAACTCATATTATTGTACTTCTACTATTATTTTCTCCTCTGATCAGTCTCAAGCTATCCCCATTAATGTTCCAACCCTTCTTTCCCACCCCCAAATATGTAGTGTTGAATACAGTCATATTGAGCCTGACTTCATAAAATAACAACATCTCCTAATAGTAAGGGAAGATAGAGGCCACTTGTGTAACCTTTTCCCCTGGTGTAACCTCTTTATAGAGAATCTGAGACAATTGTCTAACATGCTTAATATTTCTTTTTTATTATTAAAACTTTTTTTTTTTATTTTCACAACATATGCAAAGATAGTTTTCAACATTCACCCTTGTAAAATCTTGTGTTCCAAAATTTTGTCCCTGCCTTCCTTTCACCTCCTCCCCCAGAGAACAAGTAATCCAATGTAGGTTAAACATATGCAATTTTCTATACACATTTCCACAATTATCATGCTGCACAAGAAAAATCAGATCAAAAAGAAAAAAAATGAGAAAGAAAACAAAATATAAGCAAATAACAAAAAGAGTAAAAATACTATGTTGTGATTCACATTCAGTACCTATACTCTCTGGATGCAGATGGTTCTCCATCACAAGTCTATTGGAATTGGCCTGAATCATTTCATTGTTGAAAAGAGCCACGTCCATCAAAATTGATCATCACATAATCTTGTTGCTGTGTACAATGTTTTCCTGGTTCGGCTCATTTCACTCAGCATTAGTCCATGCAAGTCTCTCCAGGCCTTTCTAAATCATCTTGCTGATCATTTCTTATAGAAGAATAATATTCCATAGCATTCATATACCAAAACTTATTCAGCCATTCCCCAACTGATAGGCACCCACTTAGCTTTTTAATTCATTTTTAATTTTTTTTTTCTTTCTCATGGTTTTTTTCTTCGGTTGTGATTCTTTTTCACAACATCTACAAGAAGTGCTGCCACAAACATTTTTTCACATATGGGTTCTTTTCCCTTTTTTATGATCTCTTTGGAATACAGACCCAGTTGAGACACTGCTGGATCAAAGAGAATGCACAGTTTGATAGCCCTTTGGGCATGGTTTCACATTCACAATAGTAGGATGGGTTCACAACTCCACAGCAAAGTATCAGTGTCCCAGTTTTCCCACATCCTCTCCCAAATTCACCATTATCTTTTCCTGTCACCTTAGCCAATCTGAGGGGTGTCTAGTGGTACCTCAGAATTGTCTTAATTTCATGCTTAATATTTCATTAATAATGAATCCCTTAATTCTGCAGTCCATCCTAAAAGTCTTACATTTGCTGGAAGATAGATCCACAATGATGAGATCTAAATAAAACCACAAAATTTGAGAGTTCCAAGGAACCTCACTTGCCATCCAGGCTGATTCTTACATGAATCTCCACATCTATCAAAGATTTCCAAGGAGGAAGAAAGTTACAACCTCTCTAGGCCATCCATTCTACTTCTAGATAGGTCTGATAGAAGATATTCCTATAATCAAGTGAAATTTGTGATTTCTACCCATTGCTATTCATCCTACACTGAGGCCAAATACAGAAAGTATATCCCTATTTTTACTTCTATCTGAATGTGCATTTACTTTCATATTTACTACCAGTAGGCAATAAGTAGACAATGAACTAATTTATTGTGTAAACCTAAAAGAGTCTAGTAGAAATCACTATTTGTAAATAACGCACATCATATCTGAAAGGACGCTGGAAAAACAAGAAACATTAAAGTCTTTGTTTTAAAACAATGTGAAGAGGATGACTTTACCACAATGAGCAATGCTTTTATGAGGAATGAGCCACATTTGGCAGAAATAATCCTGTTTTGATGAATCATAGTTAACACCTGCAAGATGAGTTCATCTGACTTCTAAAACATAAATAAGTTAAAGACTAAGTAAACAGTGATTTAGAGAAAAAAGAGAGAAGTAAAGAGTCAGGGGAAAGGAGAGAAAAAGAGAGAGCAGACAGAGAAGGGAAAGAGGGATACAAAAACAGAGAGAAAAAGAAAATGACAGAGCCAGAGACAGAGAGAGATCAAAGTGATAACATATACCTACCAATGCTGGTGGTAAATGAAAGAATCTGCTTAATCAAAATTGCTCAAACTATTAAAATGCTCTGAGAGCCTAATTTTGAAAGAGCAATGCACACAGAAGCCTCTATACACAAATTGATTAGAAAAGGAGCTATAGAAGAGAAGCAAGACCTCAGGATCAAGAAATCCTGCATCTGGTAGATAACCTGAATTGGAATTCAAACAGTTTAAAATATTGAGTCCTTGGAGAGATATCGCTTCATCCAGGCAAAGGAGAGTCTTATCAGGCTCCCAGAATGTACTGAATAATTTAGGAATACCTGGTGCTCTTAAACCCTCAGCTCTTGGGTTTTGGTGCATTAAAAAAAATCTAAGTAACCTCTGCAGCATAACAAAGTAGAAAGAGCATTATACTTGAGGAATCACAAAATGAGATAATTTTAAGGTTAAAAGGGACATTAATGGTCATTTAATTCAAATAGTACCTGAGCAGGAATTCTCCCTATAATATCCTTAGCAAGAAAACAGTCTCTTCTGAAAGATTTCCGATGACAGGGAATCTCTTACTTCCCAAACCTTCCTCTATTATTTTTGGATAACACTGATCATTAGAAAGTTGCTTGTTTATTTGTTTTTCTTCTTTCAATTAAGCCTGGACCTTCCTCTTTTCCATGTCCACTTATATCTATTTATTTGGACCTCTGAGACCAAGAATCAAGTCTAATTCCTCTTCCAAATAATAGACTTCCAAATGTTTGGATCTGGTTCATGATATACCCCTACCCAAAAAAAATCTTCAATTTTCCTCTATTTCTTAATGAGGATTTTGCTCAAAAGAAATACCAGTTTCCTCAACCAATCTTCATATGATACATTCTACAATTTCATCTTAATCCTATCAATCCACTCCAGCTTGTTATTTTCTTTTTCTTTTTTAACAATACTCTTCCCAGAGTTGAGCACAATTTCCAAGATGTGGTCTGACCAAGGCCCAGTACCACAATATTGGTAATCTTTATCACTTTTCTCTTTCTGAACTCTATACTCTATTAATATAATATTCATATTTTGCTGCCAACACACACTATCAACATACTGAATTTGGATTGCTTATAACTGCCTACTATAGACTGTTATTAAGTCCCATCTTATACTGGTAAACTTAACTATTTTCCATTTATCCCTGTTACTGCTACTCATTAGAATTAGAATATCATTTCAGGACATCAAGAACTTTTTGAATTATGACCAGTGTATTATCTAATTCTTCCCAACTATGTCACTTAAAATTTAATAAGCACAACATGGATCATTTCATCCAAGTTATTGATAAAAAACATATTAAATATTACAGATCTAAGCAAAATTTCTTGAAAGTACATGACTAGAAACCAACTTCCAAGGAATCATTAATGTGTTAATAGCTCTTTAAGTACAATAATTCAACTGATTTAGAATTCAATTAACTATAAAATCATTTAGCCCACATTTGTCTATAAGAACAACATGGAAGAATTTGTCAAATCCTTTGCTGAAATCTAGAAATCCTGAATTTAAAATCCAAACCAATTTATTAACTGTGTGGCCATGTGATTTTAAGCTCTCTGTCTCAGCTTCCTTAACAAAATAGTGAAATGTCCAGGCTAGATAATATCTTTGGTTTCTGCTATCACTAACAATCTATCAATCTAGGAAGATTGTCTCAGATACCAAGAATCCATTTAGGAAAGAAATATGTGTTATGGAAATGGGATGGTAGCAGAGAAAGATGGAAGTGTCATATCTGATTCCCGAAATGACATTCTATCCTTAGGTCCTAGATTAGCAAATGACAAAATTCACAAAGAACGTGGGCACATTCAAGTTTTAAAATTTGTCATAGGGCTTTGGCTCTTACCAACGTTTTATTAAATGAATGCTCACTTGTCATTAAGCTGTTTTCAATGCCTTGGGCAGATAGCTCTAAATCAAGTTTTTCACAAATAAATTTATTTTTGAATGACATATATTTTTACTTTCAAAAGAAAAAAATAAAATTTGTTTCTTGTTATTGAAGATAAGTAAATACAAATAATATAGATAAAAGCCATAAGAATTATACAGAAAAGGGGGCAGAAGTATTTCACCAATGACTCCAAGATGGAAGGAAATATTCATTTAAAATAATGGAAAACAGTAATGAAGCAAGAAGACAACAACTTATTTTGTCTCCACAGAGAATGTTTTACCATTTACCATGATTTCTAGGTACCAAATACCATATTCATGTCTAAAAAGCATGTGATATCAATGTAAATTTTCATTTAATTTTACCCTATATAATTGCCTTTATAATTACATAACATAATAACTTCTCATTGACAAAGTTAGAGATGAAATATGCAAATCTGAGATTGTTCAGGATCTGGGCCTTAATTATCGATCATTCTTGGATTACCAGTTCACTCTTTGCTAGTTCTTACAGTATAACTTACCACTTACTAGATTTTCAGTTTCTTGATGGTAAGGATTATCTCCTATTTTTCTCTTTCACCCACACTCACATAGTATTTTGCACCTTTTGATGTATATTTAGAACAGTGGTTTTATTGGTATTGAAAACTCCTAGTACAGAAACTTCTTCCCTTAACACTTGTTGGCAATTCAACCATACATAACTTATGATTTTAGAAATTTGCACTGAGAAGTTAAAGAGCTTAAAACTATTCACATATCCCTAGATAGGATTTCACAATGATAGCAATCCAAGCCAAATAGATTTCAAAGTTGTTCCTCTAGTCTCTATACCATTTTTCAAATTATAGGTAATTAATAAATGATTTTAATGAATATAGGAAAATGTACTAATGAAAGATAATCCTTTTATCCAAACCATAACTCCAAAAGAGTTAGGAAGAGGGAAAAAATGGATTCATTTATAACATTAGTTTTGCTTTTATTTTGGAGTTTTGAACTCTTTTCTTCAACTTTCTCTAGGGACTCATATTTTACTTTAACAAATGTGTTAGACCATCCTCATAGATAGAATGAACACCCTTCCCTGTGTTCTGATTCCTGGGCTCCCATCACATATAACAGTTCCTATTCAGTGATGCCCAGTGTCTGGAATCTTACATGGAATTAAATCTTTCAATTATGAAATGCAATATGTTAGAGTAAACAGAGTTCTGAACTAGGAATTCTGGACCAGGGTTCAGTATTTATTAAATGTATATCCTGTGGATTTTCTTTAATCTCTAAACAAAAATGCAGCAAAACATTTTGAGAAAGAGAAAGAAGTCTGAATTTCCAGGTTTGTTCAACCACTGTCACTACCTTGAATATCATCTCCCCCCAGAAAGTCCAGTATCATGAACCCAAGAAATCCAGAAATAGTAAACATCATCACTCCCACCCAGCAATCCTCCTTCCAGTTTTCCCCTGTAATCACCATCTAACTATTGTTCAGGGGACTAAGTCTTGTGCAGTAGGGACTTCCCATTCCTAATATTGCTTCCTGTGTTAACTGCCTACATTTAGCATGGACAGACACTTAACGCCAAAAGTAGCAATTGACCGCCTGTCCCCCAGGCCAACATCTGGACTTCGAGGTCAATACCTATAGCCATTGTTTAGGGAAGCAGCCTTTGTAGAGATGAAGTTCCTATCTCCTCAGCAGGAGAAAATCAACTTTTTGCTCAATAATAAAAATGGGTGAGATGGAGACAGTGTTATTCCATCTACTTTAACACTCTATCTTAAAGACAAAGGCAAAAGGATGACATTGGGTGAGATTGTAATAAAGAATGCTTAAAGATGAAGTCCCCCAAAAAATCTTTGCCTGCCCTCCAATATTTCTTAGCACAGCCTGAATTCTAGGTCCTCCAACCTATTTCATCTCCTCTATGACAAACTGTTATCATCATGGAAAAAATTGGTCCTAATTACAGTATTAAACTTGATGCTTTGTTGTACATTGGCAGGAGACTAGGCAATATCTTAGAAAATATCACAACATTTTCATTGGTATCATAGTTGCTTTATGGTCAGAGAAACATCCTCTTCAATCTAGATTCTGCTTCTTCATCAAACTAAATGCTGCGACCATCTCCAAATACTGCATATCATTGTAGTTTCAGACTGTCTACAAATAATTACTGACACCATAAAGTGGTCATGTAATTTGTAATAAAAAACTCTATGTAAATGACTAATATTAATAAAAAGGCCGGATTTTTCTTCAATGGAACGTACTATTCTTCACAAAATTACATACTTTTTATTATCATGATAATATTCAAGATTTTAGCTTTCTTTTGAGAGGGGCAGATAAGAGATAGGGGGAAGGACAGACAAAAAGAAATATATGATTTCATAGCCATCTGCTTCCCATTTACAAGCTTATTCTTTTACTATATGCAGAGTGTTATGGACTATAGCTACAGGACAGTGTGATTATAGGACAATGTGACCTATTTTAGATAATTTTTTGGACTTTTTGGTAAATATTGTATGCAGTGATGGAGGAATATTTCAAACTCTAATTGAACTAAGTCATCTCATTACCTGAGTACACTGACCGATAAGGGTTTCCATGGTGATGAGACAATCAAGTCAGCAGGTCCTACTGTGAGCATTTTCCATCCCTGATGCTTTGTCAAGTTCCAACTTGCTGATCTCTAACACTTTTCAATCAGACAGAAACAGAAAATGAGTCATCCAGGAAATAGCAGATATTGTAAAAACACAAGTGTGTTTCTGGAACAAATCCAACACTAACGAGTCAGGTTGGATAATCTGTAAAAGAAACACATACAAAAATGGAGAAAATTGTGGGACCTCCCATAAAGATTTAGGAAAAGCAAAGCATTTTAAATTGTAAATCTTAGTGCCCAATTATTAGGCATAACAGTATAATTGTATATGTGTTAAAATTAAATATTAAACTTTGGTTAATATTTTTAAAAAAGGGAAAAGGTGCAATACTTTCAAGAGCAATTCTGCTATAAAAGCATTTCTTTTCAAGGCTAATAAAATCCTAGTTTTTATAAAGTCTCTTATTCAGATGAGCCTCCTAAATACATAAAAGTGATTACTGAACAACCTTCCATGGAAAAAATGCAAACACTCTTATGGAAATGTAATCAAATTGTCACTTACTAAAGGTTATAATCAAGGCAGAAGGCTCTTCTTGAACAATTATCCTTGTGGGGGGAAAACATATGTATACATATATGCATGCAAAAAATTTTTTTACAAAATATGTTAACCATTCTTTCCTTTTTGTAAGCAGTGGTCTATTTTATTCATATGATGGTAGGACCAGAAAGCTGAAAGGAACACAAGAGGCCATATGTCCACCTTCTTATTTTATAGAAGAGGAAGGGGAGGTTGGAGAAAGCAAACTTATTTGCCTAAGGTGGCAGAGATGGTAAATATCAGAGATGTTATTTGAATGCAAGTACTTCTAATACTCCAAGATGTTCTACTGTCTTACTTCAATAACAAAAGGGATAAGACAGAAGAAGGGAGTCAGAGCAAAAAGTTTTATTGACTTTTTTATTCAGTTGAATAAAATTGCTAGAATGTGCAATTTATATAAATTAAAGGTTTTGAGTGTGACTTACAATTTTTAGAAAAAAAGATATATTTATATAGACATACATATATACATACATACACACATAAACATACACACACACAGTCTCCTTCCCCACAGATACACACACAATATTTCCTATTCCTGCTGACTTAAACTCTGCTCTTTAACTTGCCTTGATATTACTTAACCTCCCCGCAACTATGGATCCCTTCCTTGTCTTCCTTCACTTTTTGCTTCCCCATCCCCACATCACTCCCTCCTTATTTCTTCATAGATTTTAGAAGGTGCCATACTCTTCATAGTATATATGTAGCCTATTTAACCCATTCCAGATGTGAGTAGGTTTTCAGAACCATGAGCCCTCTTTCTCCTCCCTCTAATGCCTCTGTGTTTATTCTTCCTCTGTCCTTCATTTGTATAACATCATTATTATTTTTACTTTAAACCTGCCCCAATCTTTCTTTTGAGGTCCCCTATTGTTGATGTCGATTGTTGATGTTGATTGATGTTGATTGTTGATGATATGCTATACATATGTTTGAGATGTTTTGTATGTTCCCAAACAAAACAATGAATAATTTGTCCATGTTGAATTCCTTGAAATTGATCTTTGATATTGGCTCTTATATGTTAAATTGTCTATTAAGTTTGGGTTTGGTTGATAGATAGTTCTGAAAACCTGCAAGTTCGCTGAATGTCCCTTTTTTCTCATTCAATATCATAGACAATTTTGCTGGATATATTTTTTGTCCTCAAGCCTAGTTATTTTGATTATTGGTAGACATGATTCCAGGACCTATGATCTTTTATTGGCTGCTGATAAATCCTGTACAATTCTAATTGTAGCTCCAGCATGTTTGAATTTTTTTTCTCGTTTCTTGCAAAATTTTCTCTTTGATCTCTAGATTTCAAAATTTGGCAATAATATTCCTATATAGTTTCCTAAAGGATGTCATGGAGATGGCAATGGGTGGATTTTTTCTATTTCTCCTTTCCCCTCATATTCTATCAATCCATGACAGTTTTCTTGGATTATTTCTTGCTTTATTGTGTCAAGGTTCTTTTTTTAGTCACAACTTTCAGTCAGTTCAATTATTTTTACATTTTCTCTTCTTAATCTGTCCTCCAGATCAGACATTTTTTTTATATTTCACATTCTGTTCTATTTTTTCTTTCTTTATAATCTGTTTTGTTATTTCTTGGTCTCATCACTTCACTGGCTTCCCTTTGCCCAATTCTATTTTTCAAAGAGTTATTTTCATCTTTGAGACTCTGCATCTCCTTTTTTAGTTGGGTAACTTTTTTTCATAATTTTGCTTTTCTTAGATGGTTTTTATTTATTTATTTATTTTAGTTTTTCCTCCATGTCTCTCACTTGATTTTTTAAGTTCTTTTTTTGAGTTCTTCCATAAATTCTCTCTGAGCAGGGACTCTTTGCAGTAGAAGCTTTTTATACTTCAGTCTCCTCTGAAGATGGACCCCATTCTTCCCTGTTCTCATAGTAAGTTTCTATAGTAAGGTTCTTTCTTCATTGCAGGTTAATTTCATTTTAATATTTTAATTAGCTAATTAATTTTAATGAGTTATTAAAATAGAGGAAGCATCTCTATTTGTGAGGTGGGGGATGGTGCCTCTGCCTTCACTGCAACTCTCCCCTCTGACCAGAAACCCCAGACCAAGAGCTCCACCCTCCAGCAAGTGCCCCTGCCCTGCTGCTTCTGCACTCCTGGTGTGCTGGTTCCTTCTTGCCCAAGGCTGCAGCTCTGCAGCACAGCTGGGTCTGGCATTCCCAATCAGCGGGGGTTCCCTCAGTCTGCATGGACTCAGACCTGGACATCCCAGTCTAGGAGGTGAAAGTCTCTGTGGTTCCTGCTGAGGCTCCAGCCACAACCAACCAACCCCAGGGCTCCCCACTTCTTGTTTGTGCTGGGCTAGCCCAGAGGTTTTGCACTTCATGCAGGATAATCTCCAAGACTTTCTTCAAACCTTCTTGGTTTGTACCTGGAGAACCCCTGTTTACCCCAAGTTTTCTTGGATTTTCTCCAGTCTATATTCACCCTAAGGTAAATTTTGGGGGAAAATGGAGAGCTTAAAATTTACCAATCTATTCTGCCATCTTCCCAAATTACTCCATGATTTATAATTTGGTGGGGTTGGGTGTGTATAAAAACACTAGAATTGAAGTCAGAACTCCAAGTTTGAATATTGGCTCTACCACTTATTTTCTGAGTTGGACAAACCATTTAATTTTTCTGGTGCTCTGTTTCTGTATTTCTAAAATAAGAGGCTGAGATTAGCTGATCTTTAACATCTTTGACAGGACTACAGCCTACAATTCCATGTACAGTGGGATCATTGGGAAAGAGTATTCTTAAGAAACCAGCCCCCTGGGTTTCTGCCAACAAATCTCAAGCACTTCACTTAAGGAAATACTCAGCTCCTTTTTCTTTGCTTTCTAGGAAGGAACTGGGCCAAGGAATTTTTGATCAAGGAGATAAAAGATCTGTCAGTTTCCCATTCTCCTGATGTCAAACCGGAGCTTTTAAGGATCCTGCCTCAAGTTTACTGCTTAAAGAGTGGATTGATATCAAATTTATAATCCAACTTCTTTCTGTGATTACAAAGCTTCAAGTAAACACTTAAATGTACTTTGAAAAATGAAGAAGCAAGCCCTAAGAATCTGGAGTAAAAAATACATTGAGGAAATAAGCTTCCTTTGCCATGGGTCTCTTTTTTCTGTTTTCTTTTTCTTTTTCTTTTTTTTTTTTTGTTTTAGCCCATGACAATAGCAGGAAATTGATGATGAGCCAGAGTGAAGTGTCTTGACTAACCTGGATCAAAGTACCTATGACAGGATTATAGGATTTAGACACAGCTTATGGGCCTTATATGATATTGATGATGATTCAACAATGCCATTTCACATTCATCTGAGTTCCTTCTGAAAAAAAATGAAATTCAAGACTCATGGTACTCATGAGCCATCAATTCATTCTCAAACAATCCTTACCTAATTGTAGAACCAATATTACATTTTCTGAAAGAAAAAAAACAGCCATAATCTTAATTGTAATAATTTTTGCCCAATCACTTTTGGCTTGGTTATCAAAGGAAAATACAAATTTCACAAGGCTCATATACCAAAGTGAAATAATGGTTTCAGTGTACTAATCTTGCCCTTAGAGACATTGCAAAGGTTTGACCTGTCTCCAGAAGGAATGATGACTTCTTGTCTTCTTAAGTGAAAAAAGTTTGTCAATGATCATCCAAGGTCATCATATGCCGGATGACCTATGAATGTCTTGGGTGTGACTGACAAGTCTGGCTTGCCTCTGTTTTCACTCAGGCCTTTATATGGACAACCAGTTTATGCCTGCAGGGTATTTAATATTTTACAAGTTTGCATCGATTTTGACAATTTAAGTTACTAAAAATAGTCTCCAGGCTCCCTAAACACAAGTCTAAACTTCCTGTGCCTTCCAATTTGAGGAAAATAAAATTTTAATACCTGTCTCAAAGATGTCCACCCTTCCCCATTCTACCCCACTTTTGAGCTGCCTAAAATTTCTGTTAGGAATCTAATTTGGTTTTTGTTGAACATTTCATCAAACCTCTTCTCCCTGGGGTCAAATCTCTGTTTATAAGAAAAGGGAAGATGATGGGAAAAGAGAAAGAAAACAAAAAACAACTACTGAAAATAATACCTTATCTAACTTTTATGTTATGCCTTCTCTTCAGTTAGCTTTCATGTACATCCTTTCATTTGACTATTAAAATAGTCCTAAAAATAGAACATGAAACAATTATCATTTTCATTTTATAGATAAAAATAAGTTGATCTACTGCTTCATTCTGATATGTAAACTCCTATGAGAGACAGAAGGCATAGTGGGAGGATACTGGACTTGAAGTCAGCAGTCAACAAGCATCTTTTATGGGTTTATTGTGCTTCAGGCATTGTGTTAAGTGCAAAGGTAAAAACATGTTTTCTACTAATGGGAACATCCTCAAATTACTCATACTCAAAGAAGGGAGACAATATGCAAACAACTATGAATGTGCAAGAGAAGTGTATAATGTAAAGTATATATAAGAGAGAGAGACAGACAGAGACAGAGAGAGAGAGAGAGAGAGAGAGAGAGAAGAAGAAGAAGGGAGAGAGGGAGGGAGAGAGAGAGAGAAGGAGAGAAAACAGAAGCTAATCTAGAGGAAGGCATTAGCATTGGGAGGATGGAGAAAGAGAGAAGCATGGAAAAGCCTCCTGCAGAACATTAAATTTATTATGAAATGAAGCCATGGAGTCCAGAAGGCAGAAGAGAAGAGGGAGAAGATTCCAAGCATGATGAATAACCAGAGGAAAGGCATGGAAGGCAGAAGCAGATAAATAAATACAAGTAGCAAGAAAGCCAGAGTCATTTTAGCCTAGTATATATGAAAGGGAGTAAAGCGCAAGAAGACCAGAAAGATAGTAAGAGGCAAAATTGTGAAGAGAATTGAATAGTAAACAGAATTTCTTACAGTTGACTCTGGAAGTACCATTAGAGTTTAGTGAATTGGGAAGCAAAATTACTTCTTCAAGAAAAAGTACTCTGGCAACTAGTGGAAAACAGATTAGAATGGGGAGTGACTAGAGACCAACCAAAAACTAGTAGTTCAACACTTGCCCCCTATTCTTAATAGTTAGTGACAAATCAATTAAGCTTCCCAAGTCACAATTTATCCATTTGAAAAATTATAATACCTTATTTAAGGATCAAAATAGATAATCTTTATAAAGTCTTATATAAATGCCATCTAATATTATCATAGAGTTGAAAGAGAGCTTAAAAATCATCCAGTCTCCTTGCTTTCTATATGGGGAAACTGAAGTTGAGGGACATTAAGTGACTTGCTCACAGTTAACCAAATAAGAAATAGCAGAATCAGAATTTTAACCCTGGTCCTTTGATTTCAAATAAAGAACTTTCTGTTATGCCTTAAAAATAAAGAAGAATCTACTCAGTCATCATCAAGCTGGAAAAGCTCTACATACAGATTCAGAGATGAACTGCGTAGCAGCTGACTGAGCCTGGTCAATTCAGAAAGGCTTATCACTAGGATCAGCCACATGCATTTAACTGCAAATTATGATGTTGGAGGCAAGACTGGATGGTTGCCTCATAAATTCAGCTCTTCATTAGTGGAAGTAATGCACATATCAATGAAATTGCCCTTAGTAAGGTTGGGAGAAGAGAATCAATTAATTTATTTTGGCTTTAATTTCCTTGTTGGTCAAATGAAGGAGTTGGACTTGATGGGGAGGTCTTAACATTTTTTTTTGTGTTATGGACCCTTTTGTATTTTGATATAGCATATGGGCCCCTTCTTCAAATAATATTTTTAAATATGTAGAACAAACTAAATAGGATTAAAAAGAAAATCAAGGAGGCAGTTAAGGTGGCACAGTGGATAGAGCACCAGCCCTGAAGTCAAGAGGACCTGAATTCAAATCTGACCTCAGACACTTGACACTTCTAGATGTGTGACTCTGGTCAAGTCACTTAACCTCAATTGTCTCAGCAAAAAATAAATAACTGAATGAATAAATAAAAAAGAAATCAATTATATTAAAATAATTTTATTTTTTAAAATCAAATTCTAAGATACTGATTAAGGAACCTTGGACTATATGATCTCTAACATCTCTCTAAATTTAAACTTGATTCAAAATTGCTTTAGTCAGAAAAATGGGAAAGGAACTGGGAGTAGAATCCCTATGTCCTGATTCTCAGTAAGTACTATTATTATTCCCATTTTATGGTTAAGAAAACTGAGGCAAAAAAGAAATTAAGGGACTTCCTCAATGTCATTGAGGCCTTATGGGTCTTAGATTTGAAATTGAATTATGGGTCTAGATTTGAATTTAGGTCTTCCTGATTTCCCACTGATCTTATGTACTGTACCACCCAGCTGTCCTTTTAGAAAGTTGTGTTTTGTTTTTTTGTAATGATGAGACACAATCTGCTTCTTTGCCACTTTCCCAAACTATTTATAGATGCTCATTCTAAAGTAGAATAAAACAAGTCTGTTCCCCCTTCAAAATAGAATCACAGAGCAAAAGGGGACTTTAGAATTCATCTAATTATATCTCTGAGTTTCAATGAACATCTAAAGTAACTTAGATACAAATCATTATTCAATGAGAATACCATCTCTAACCTTCCAAAAAAATAATCATCATGCCTGTTCATGATGAAAACCATAATCCCTGGAGGGAAGTCATTTTTTAGCCCAACTCAATGATTTAATTTCAATAGAAGATATGCTGCATTGCTCTTTATTTAGTATGATTCTTTAAACAGTAGCATCTTTTGATATACTTTTAATGAAAATGAAATAACAAAAATTCAATTTATATACTTTTTTTCAACAATTTTCTCATCCTTTTGACATCATCTCCCCTGGCCACTCCAGTAAATTACATTCTTTCTTCTGGTTATCTATAGCCCTTATCAAGAGACCTGTGCATTTGATAAGCATATACTGCTTCATATAATTATTTTATTTTATCATTTATTTTCATCTCCTCAAATTGATTGAAAATTATTTCTAATTATTCTGCATATAGCTTGTTTCTTCATAATTATGTTGTCTATTCTATTTGACTACAAGCTCTTTAAGAGAGGAGACTTATCTTTTGTCTTTTTTTTTTTAAATCCCCAGCACTTAGTACAGTGCCTGGATTATAGCAGATGTTTAATAAATATTTACTAATTTATTAATTAACTGATTTCAAGATGTGGAGAAGACAGAAAATATAATGTTTTGGGAGGGGGTTAGTAACCTTAACCAAAGTAAATTCTTATTTTTTTTCCTCTCATGGACAACAAACTTATTATACAAATAAAGTTATACCGTTTTAGTTGTCTGGCAGAGAAGCAACAATAGGAATGTTAATAAATAATTTAATTTATATAGTGCTCTAAGGTTTAAATTATTATCTTACAGCCATTTGAGGTGGTATGATCCATTTTAAATATCAAGGGACTAATGTTCAATGAATTTAAATTATTTCCCCACAGTCACATGGCTAAGAAATTAGATTGTCACCTGAACAATATTTGATTGTCTTGGTTGATATTCTATCAACAGAGTTGGTGGTTTAATATTTTTAAGATATTATTAAATATATTGATTGTGAAAAGGCCAAGATCTTTCCGGTATCTGGGGCGGTCTCCAGTCATCCTGATTTATATGAGGCCACTGGACCCAGATGGTTCTGGAGAAGAGAAGGAGGCAGATAACTTTGCTCAGCCCTCCTTCACTTAAATCCAATTTACTTGCATGTCATGGCATCATCTTCCTGATGTCATGCCCTCTTCAAGAACAAGGACAGACAACAAATACTTTGATATTTTATTGCTATACATTTCTTATTGTATTACAGAGGAAGGGTTACTACTACTGGAAAGTACAATTCAGTATTCACTCGCTTAGATTAGGGATAAGATCAAAGTTAAATATTGTAGTCATACTTGGCTCTTTTCAACAAAAAGGTGATTCCAATAGACTTGTGATGGAAAGAGTCATCTACATTCAGAAAGAGAAATATGGGGACTGAATGTGAATCAACACATAATATTTTCACCTTTTGTTATTGTATGTTTGCTTGTTTTTTTTTTCTTTCTCGTGTTTTTTTCCCTTTTGATCTGTTTTTTATGTACTGCATAACAAATAAGGAAATATGTTTAGAAGAATTGCACATGCTTAACCTATATTGAATTGCTTGCTGTCTAAGGGATGGGGAGAAAATTTTGGAACACAAGGTTTTGCAAAGGTGAATGTTGAAAACTCTGTTTGCATGTATCTGGAAAAATAAAAAGTTATTATACAAATACTGAAGTCATAATTTATATTAAGACAGTTTTACATATTTATACTTGGTGATAAAACAGATAGTGGATAAAATTCCCAACATTAAGTCAGGAAGACCTAGGTTCAAATTCCATTTTTTGACACTTACTGGCAGTGTTATAACAGATGATAATGTCCTTAACTTCTTAAAGTTTAACTTTTTTCACTAATAAAATAGCAATAATAACATATGTATTATCTACCCCAATGAGTTGTGATGAGACTAAAATGTATCTCATTTCCAAACTTTAAAGCTTTTATATACACATCATTTACACATGGGTTCTTCTGTTCCCCTTCATTTTCTTTATGCCATTTTAAATAAAATCGCTGTATAGCACAGGTTATAAAATATATTTTATCTTCTTTGAAAAAAAAATAAAATATTTTTTGTTTAAATGTATAATTGAGTAGATTACTTTTCTTATTAGAATTTTATTAACTGAAAACAATCCCAAAGGGGATGTTTACATCAACAAGTTTACCATCTGCCTTTAAGGCAAATAGTATAAATAAAATTGTGTGGTTCTTCTGTACCCTTACTTTATAAGTGTACTGAAATCCCTTTCCAGTAAAGTGGAATTGTAGAGTTAACAATCCTCTATAGAAGGAAAAGAACCCCCCACTCACCTACCAACCCTTGCCTTTGGAGAGCTTTCCAATTTGTGTTTCATAGAAGTGCAGGCTGCTAACACTGTCATGGTCAATCATTCCATTAGCAAAATCAGTTCTGAATTATATTCCAAAAGAATAGAGGCATTGACGTTAGTATTCATCTGAATTTGGTGGAATCGAATCATCTAAATTACTCTCAATAATAATTGGTCTCCCACATAATTGAGAAAGTATTCAATACACAGGTGAATTAAGCAACCATTCATTATAAAGGTGTGTTTGTTTTTTATCTTTTTTCCTTGTTTATATATCATTCACTTTTTCCAGTGCCATAACCTCAATTCCTATAAGTCAATATGTACCTAAGTGTCCTATCAATATTTTAGTTTTTATCTGTTTTTTTTTCCTTATCTGCTCTATCCCACCATTTTCTTGTAAAAGGGACCCATTTTCCTTAGTAGAACATTGGATAACATCAACAAACTAGAAGAGAAAAAAGAAGGAACAGTTTTATAGAAAATTTTGTGTCTCCAGAAGCCAATTTACTGTAAATTTCTAAGTTGATTTTCCTCAATAAGAAATAAATAGCAGAATGGAAGAAAGAGAAAGAAAGGAATTTATAATAATAGCTTAGATTTTCCTAGGTTTCATTCTTCTTTTTATCCTTCCCCCTCTAAAAACTCAGTCATCTATCAGATTAAATAGCTTTTACCATGACATACACTAATCTCATAATAAATAAAGTTTTGAAAATATCTTCCAAATTAAGTTTATGAGACATAAAATTCAGGGCTAAATGTTCCATTCCATTCATTCTGACCACTCAATCGCCCTGATCTTACTCCCAACTGATTTCATCATTCAAAATAATAACCTTTGTGGTAAGAAGCCTACAAATGCCTAATTAGCCCATTTGCCACAAATGTGTTCCATGGGTAATTAAACACGTCAGGTTTATACAGGAGGAGTGACTTACAGAGAAGGAAGAAGTGACTTTAAGAATGCGAACCCACTGGGAAATTTTTTATGAGACTTTCTCCTGCATAGGAAAAAAATGCAAACAAATCTTTCTTATGGCCCAATAAAATCAGTGGGAGCCATATTTCTGACTTGCAGTAAAAAATCTTTAATTCTCCCATTCCATGTCTTTCATCCAACATCTTTTCCATTTATTACATTAGCAATCTTTACACTACCCACCAAGTATGGGCTTGTGCCAGACACTGCTTTTTCAAGATTGTCTCTCGTTGATTTCTTGCTCTTGCTTGAATTCACTTGGCTTTATAAAATGCAGGGCTCATAGATTTGAATTTGATTGATTTCTCTGAAACATGAGCTCCCATTTGAAATGTGCTCTCCCAGCTACTGGAGGCTCCAATTTCAGTAGCTCTCTCACCTAGGACCCTAGTGAGACATGAACTTCAAATGCACAGTAAATGCAACTAGGAGTGCTGTGATATATCAGCAGCTTCCCACAAATTAGGGAAGCATCAGAGCACTCAGGTGTATCTGACTAGCAAAGTAAATAAGCAGCTGCCCTTAGATATATACCAGCACCCTTGCCTCCCTCACCAAGACTGTCATTTCTAGCATAAAGAAGGGAAAAAATCTCTCTCTTTCTGGAGCTCACCCTACCTTTCCAGCTTCATCATATACTTCTCCCTGCTGTGTGTACTATGTTCCAGCCTAATTGGACTTCTTACCATCCCTCATATGCACCCCATGCCTTTGCTTACTCAGAATTGCCGCTTTCAAAAAGAATCAGAAAATCTCTGAAACATCTCCAAGATGCGATCATCCAGTCTGAGCTTAAAGATATCTAATGGTGAAGAACCCTCTACTTCATCTTTGACCCACTAATTATTTAGAATTAAATGTAAACTATAATTTATTTTTGCAAAGGGCTTTTTTTGGAATTTATTTTATTAAAAGTTCACTTTTTTCCTCCAGTTGAATTTTATGGCCAATATCTCTATCTGGCTTATTTTTGTTTATGAGCCTTTATCTTTTGCCTTTTGCATTATTATATCCTAAGTTTTCCTGTCTCTTTTGCTGCTGCCAAAAGATTTTGGGTTGAGCAAGGACACTGGTCTCCTGAAGAAGCTGGAAAGCAGGTTTTTCTGCCACTGAATATTGGCCAGGCTCTGTCTTCTTCAATGGCTGAGGCTCAGGAGCCGGTCTGAGCCCTTTTTCTGCTACAGGACTTTACTGCTTGAATGCTTTGCCTCCCTCCTACTCTGGTTTGTCTCAGCGTGTACCCAGGATTCTGTCAATCTTTCTGTGCAATGACATACTGTATGGAGCAATTAACAGAAGTGTCTCTCTGTTTTTTTTTTTTTAATCATTGTTCCTTGTGGTTCATTTTTAGAGATTTATTGGGGTATTTATAGCAAATCTGGGCTCTTATAGATCCTTCCACATCACCATCTTCCCACAATTCTAGAACCAACTGCTTCCTTCAACTGCTCATTACACATAGCTCTATTGGGGGGGGGTCTTTTTCTATATTGAGCTAAAGTTCCAATCTCTGTATTTTTCCATCCCTGTTCCTAATTTTACCTCTACAACCTAGCAAAACAAATGCAATTTTCCCTCCCCATTGTGGCTTTTCATGTACTTTAGTGTAGCTTGCTCATCTTTTCTCTAGTTTACCCCATTTTCCTCTGCTTTGAGTGCTTTTTCCTCCTTCTACTCATTTGAAATCCTACCTAACAGTTCCAATGTCACCTTTTCCATGAAGTCTTCCTTGATCCCTCTAATCAATGATGATACTCCCAGCCTCAGGCCATAAATGCTATTTGGTTCAGTTTTGTTGATGCCCATATCTCATAGCACTTCATAATGATTAAATAATTTGTAAATCATTATTATGTAAAAATAATTTTGTAATGCTATGAACATGAACTCCATTGGGACAATTATGTCATCTTTACATCATGGTCCTATATTCTAACCTTTACTTGCATTCTGTAACTCTCTCCCAGCTCCTACCCAGGAATATTCTTGCTGGTGAGAGTTCATCACAACTAACCTTCCCCAGACCAAGCGTTTGTGCCATGCAACTGCACCTGCCCCATTCCCTGCTTCATCTAGTTCCTGGAAAGGACAAATCAATCAATAGCCCTACTGCTCAATTCACCATTGCTATGACACCTCTGACCAAAAACTGGTCACTATTGATCGACAGGCATTATCATTCCTTATCAGAATGTAAGCTCCTCAAGTGCAAGAACTTGCTTGCTTCTTATTTTTCTATCCTCAGCACTTAGCATAGCATTTGGCAAATAGTAATTCCTAAAAAAAAAAAAATGCTTTTTTCATTCCTTCATTACTTAGCCTTTTTTCATATTCCCAATGCCTAGCACAGTATTCTAAACTTGAAGTTTAATGCTCACTTGGAAAAACTAAAATTAAATCTATTTCCCTAATGGATGTTTCCACTACAAGCCCAGTAGTAATGGAATGGTTTAAAAGCTAGACTTGAGACATGTCTAATCTTGCATCAACAGTCAGGTGACATTCTTGACTAGTCACTTTAACTCAGTTTGATAATGTCTTCTGCTGAGCAGCTCTGTATTTCTGTAAATCAGTTAGAACTAATTTCAAATTTAATCCACATAATTCCCAATAGTTCAAAAATTGATGGAAATAAACACAAAGCCCCTCATTCAGATTAAGACAAACCCCAAGGGAAGAAACTGAATTAGAAGCATTGGATAAGGCTGACATTAAAAGGCTGCTGCATCTTGATTGTTGGAAATTTTCAAGAAGAGATAATTGTTTTATCAATTCTTTAAAATATTAATCTGAACATAGCTGGCAAGATAGTCAAGTAGTTATTTTCAGTAATCCTCAGTAACCTCCAGATTTCAAATCCTCCCCAAAAAATAAAAACAGAAAATCATGGAATAACATCAGAGATGTCCACAACATGCAAAAGAAAACCCTTTTGAGAGATTTTCAAAACTCTGATTGATGCAGTGACCAATCATGACTTCAGAAGCCTGGACACAAAGCAAAAGCTCCCACCTCTTTTCAGAGAGTTATGGATTGAAGATGCAGAATGAGAAATGAAGTTTTTGCCTTAAGCAACACATTCATTGGATTTGCTTAATAATACTTGCAAAAAGAGATGAGAGATGGGAGTGTTTGGAGGGAAAAATTAATGGAAAGAGAAAAGAATTAAAAATAAGAAATAAACAAAATATCAATAAGATATTTTTTTTAAATTGAGAAGAAAATCAAAGAAGTTCCAGAAAGGAATCAAAATTAGAAAGGAAGTTTCCTTACTACTCTATAAAATTGGATTTATACCCTTTTTAAGCAAACTATAGCTTACAAGTTTATAGTTCAATATATAATTCTTATATTTTTATAAATTAGATTGTTTGTTGATAAGAATTAAGTTACTAACAGAAAGAAAAATATAAAAGAACAAAGCATTTAGGTGGCATAGTGAATAGATTACAGCATACCAGGCCTGACATCAAGAAGACCCATCTTCTTGAGTTCAAATCTGGCCTCAGACACTTACCAGCTATATATAATTTTGAGTGAATCACTTAATTCTGTTGTCTCAATTTCCTCATCTATAAAATAAGCTAAAGAAGGAAATGGCAAACATGCCAGGATCTTTGCCAAGAAAACCCCCAATAGGGTTTGGATATCACTAAAATATTTGAACACAGAAACAACAAGCATTTAAATGGCACTTTAAGATTTAAAAAAATACTTTTACATACATTGATTGCCACCCCCCAAAAAAGGACATATTTTTATCCTCTCCATTTTACATAAGAAAATTAAAACTGAGACAGAGTGTGACTTACCAAGTCACGTAAGTTGTAAATGTCTGAGGCGAGATTCAAAAGTAGGTTTTCCTGACTCCAATCCAACACTCTATTCCCTTTGCCACTCTGTTACTTTTAAGCCTAATTCTCAGTTTATCATGTACTATATATGGCCTTATAAAGTATACCCCTTCTTTCTTCCCCCATAGCAATGACTCTGCCAAAATGTTCCAATTTGCCACAAGAGATAGTAGGGTAGGTATAAATTATGTCTTTAGGAATTAAGAAATTAAAGCGATAAAGAAGGGTCTTCAAGACATTCAGGACAGATAATACAAAGATCAGAAAATGTAAGATAGAGGATTATGTAAAAGGAAAAGAAAGTATGTTAGGATAATTAGAGCATGTAGTTCATGATAGTGGAGAAGGAGGTACTGATATGTAAGAAGAATGGAAAAATAATTTGGATTGTACAGAGCTTCAAGTGCTAACCAAAAGATAATATTTCACTCTGGAGCTGCTGAAGTTTACTGAGTAAAAGAGTAACATGATAAGACCTGTATTTTAGGAAAACCATTTTGACAACTCTCTGGAGAATAGACTGCAGTGGGAAGAGAATTGAGGCAGAGAGTCCAATTAGAAGACTATGGCATTAGTTCTGGTGAGAAATGTTAAGGGCCTAAACTAGAGTGGTGACAGTCTGAGTAGAGAGAAAGTCATATAAAATAAGAAATTAAAGATATTGTAAACATAGAAATGACAGGATTTGACAACACATTGAATTGGGTAAGAACAACAGTTAAGAATGACACTGAGGTTGCGAGTGTAATTGACAAGGAGGATGGTGATACACTTGGCAGTAATACTGAAAAGGTTTGAGAGAGAAATAATAAATTTTGTTTTGATATATTGGGTTCAAGATGCCTATTACCTCATGACAACCCAGAAGCAAGAAGTTCCTGAGCACAGCCCAGAATCTGACATTTTTCCCCTATTTACAAGTCAAGAGAACAAGGGGAAGCAAAGTCCAATATTTGCTTATTAATCTATTTCCATCCAATTCAATTATATGCCCTCCTCATAATAACCAAGGCAATACATCTCATCTTCTCTCCCAAAGGTGGAGAACTACCTTAAAAACCTCTCCAGGAATAGAGTCAGTTAGGAATCAAAGATTTTTGGATGCACTAAGATTTCTATGCAGGCCAAATAACTTTTTGGGGACCATAGTTCCTAACCAAAAAGGACTTCATCCATTTCACAATAGAAAGCTATGTGATGGAACAGATAGGTGGAGCAGTGGATAGAATAGAGTACCAGCCCTGAAGTCAGGAGGGCCTGAGTTCAAATCTGGTTTTAACATTAACTTAACATTCCCTAGCTGTGTGACCCTGGGCAAGTCACTTAACCTCAATTGCCTCAGAAAAAAAAGAAAGAAAGAAAGA
Source organism: Myrmecobius fasciatus (assembly GCA_023553655.1). NCBI lineage: Eukaryota > Metazoa > Chordata > Mammalia > Dasyuromorphia > Myrmecobiidae > Myrmecobius > Myrmecobius fasciatus. Next base: position 39,146 of record JAJPUD010004781.1, on the reverse strand, counting down.
AAGAAAGAAAGAAAGAAAGAAAGAAAGAAAGAAAGAAAGAAAGAAAGAAAGAAAGAAAGAAAGAAAGAAAGAAAGAAAGAAAGAAAGAAAGAAAGAAAGAAAGAAAGAAAGAAAGAAAGAAAGAAAGAAAGAAAGAAAGAAAGAAAGAAAGAAAGAAAGCCATGTGACTCTTAGCAAACATTCCTGATCTGGGAAGGTCTAAGTGAGAGAGGGCCGGTCCTTCTGCCCCTACCCATTCCAACAACATCAGAATGACAGCTGTAACCCTGAAAAGGTTTTATATAAGGTTTTCAGGAGAGTGGGGAGAGAAGAATATATCAGGCATAAGGAAGTAAGTAAATGAAAGTATAAGAGAGGGTACAGGTGATATATAATCCGAGTTCAGAGAATATTTCAGTTTAGGTGGGGTACATAATATGTAGAGGAAAGCATTAGGGATTACTCAATTAGATCACTTTCAAACATAATAACTGAGAGCATAGACCTTTAGAAATGTGATAGTAACATTTCTGGCTAGGGAAAGATAAGAGACCAAAAGACACTGAAAAAAAGGTGATAACAAATATAACTTTTGTCCAGGATCACTCTTACTTATTGAATTCGATCCTTTATTTATTCAGGCAAAAAAAAAATCTAATGGTCCCAAAGCATTTTAATCTATTGCAATGCAAAGACAATTATAGCAAACCAGAAATTATATTGAATAAGAAAGGAAATCATTCATGAGTACACAGGTTTCCTTCTAATGTCTCACATCTGTGGCATCCCCAAGCTGGAGAGATGAGAAAAGAAAAATGAATGAAAAACATTTATTATTAAGAAATAATAAGGTACCAGTCATCTTCCTCTGTGCTAGAGCCTTAAAAACAAAAGCAAAATAGATCTTGTCCTCAAGGAGTTTAAATTCTAATAAAGAAAACCAAAACAATATAGAATGGTGACTAGGGAATGGAGAAGGTAGCAGGGTCTAGGAAGTTAAAGAGACTGAGAGTAGAATCATAGGGGAGACAATTGTCATTGCAATAGCAATTGGAGTTTGATTTCATTGTTGTTTCTACACCTTAAAAGACCAAATATTTATAGAAAGCTGGGCTAGAAGGAGAGTGAAGGAGGGAATGGGACAAAGGGAAGAAAGCTGGGGTAGGCCCTGATTTCCTGGTATATGGCTGGATGAAATAAAACATGGTGTAAGGAATAATATGATAAAAATTATTAGAGCTTTCCCTCTGAGATTATGTCTCATTTATATTATATATCTCTTACATATATATATGCATATATATGCATATATATATGTTTTTTTGTATGCTATCTGACCTTATGACCATGTGAGCTACTTGAGAGCAGGGGTTGTTTTGTTGGTGGTGTTTTTATTTTCTTTATACCCATACTGATTTGAAATAGTATGTGTACCTGACATATAGGGCTTAAAAAATGTCTTTGCTTGTTGATCAGTTGGCAAGCTCAATAACCCATCCTGATTCCCAAAGCTTATTATATTAACTCCTCCAGGGAACACTCTTCAGGGGCTGGGATTCTAGAGTTGGGTGCATTAGGGTAGCTATTTCAGATTAGGAAAATATGTTAAGATCTCCAGTATTCTCTGGTTTTTAATATATATAACTAATGGGTTGAGCAGAGTTGAGGAATGAACAACTATGCTACTTCCTTTCTCTTCACTATTATCCCCTCCTTCCATACCAAAGAACCCAAGTTCCATTTCCAGGGATGACAAACCTGGCATTTTATGTGAGCAATATATTTATAAAGAGAACAATGAAACTCAATCTTCTTAGCTCCCGATTAGTTATTCTGAAGAGATTTTTCAAAGGGCTCTTGCTTAAGCAAATGCCCTACAATATGATATATAACATTCTTCTTGTCAGTGACATAGACAATCACTGTGGATATTTCCAAATGATTCCACAACAAGAGCAGAGGAACAAATAAGAAAGAACAACTGATTTGCACAAGTCAAATTTGTGAGAAAACAGGAAGAAACATCCCTAGAAATAACCAGAAAAAATAAATCTGTATCTAAGATAAGAAATGGCTATAAATTTGGAGTAAGGCATCAGTTGTCTGTTAGATCTTCCATTATGTCCCCAGTGAATGTACAATAGAAGCTGACTTGCCTTGCAAACCATTTATAGAAGATTGAGATACGTAGACTTCCTGAGAGTGGTTGCCATGGCAAATATGGACTACTAGTCTATGAATCTCAATCTCATTTACTTTGAAGTCAGACTCAGACGGAAATACACTTAGCATTCTGCAATCAGAAAGCCACAATACATTTTCTTTTTCCCATTGAATATTAATGGCTGTTTCCATTTGTGGGGACCAAGGAAAAAAATTAACTCTAATACTCATACTTTTTTCATTTTTCTGGGATTCATCAGAAAACAAAATCAGATGTTGGGCTTCTCAGGTCTTAATAAGAATATCTCTTGAAAAAATCCTAAAGTACTTTGGGTATCCTCACCAAGTCTAAGTGAATTATTCTTGGCTGCCAGTTTTAATCGCTAGTGAGAAAGATTAGGTCTTTCTAGCCTGTCATTTTGTCTCACATTAGAGAAGGCTCATTCATCAAAGTTATAGATTTCAGATATGAAGACATCAAAAAAAAATCTGCCAGTTCTTTGGTAGAAGCCATTTGTACATTGTGCCTGCTGAATCTGCCAATATATGACAGACAGGTTCAATCTCCTCGGCTGCTACACTGTGACACAAGCTGGAGTCATTAGCTACATCAGAACCCTGAGATATTCAAGATTTTGTAAAGCTGTACACAGCCAGAACTAGCCTATAGGAAATAACTGTTTTATTCCATGAATTAAATAAATAAATACATTTTAAAAATATTAAAACACACCTAAAGAGTGTGGAGTGAGGGGAAATGAGAAGGACAATGGACTTCAGAAGGATATGAAATTTGAAAAACAGAAGGAATTTCAAGGGATCATCTCATCTAATCCTCTCATTTTTAGAGCTAACATTGATGTGAACTTTAAGACTTGAAAAGCAATTTATAATTTGCAATATATCATTGGATCCTAAAGACAAACTATAAAGTCAGTGCTATCATTGTCCCCATTTTATAGATAGGAAAATAGAGGCTGAGAGGTTGTGACTTTTTCAGGGTTACACAGCTCAAAAGAGCCAGAGACAGGATTAAATTCAGGTCTCTCTTGACTCTAAATCTAGCTCTGCACACTGGACCATGATGTCTCTCTCTAGCTTAAGAAGCCAATATTGAGTAAAAGGAGATTCCTTGGACAAATTAGTTAACACCAGAGGTAGAATTTGAATTCACATCTCCTGACTTGGAGTCCTATATTCTTTCCAGTGCTGCAGAGCATACTATTGCTGCAATTCTTTTTATCTCATTGACTTTCTTTCCCTGAGTCTTATAAAAACCTTTTTTTGTTTCCACTATTGTTGATTAGTCATTTTTCAGGCATGTTCCCTATTTGTGTCTTGATGTTTTTTGACAAAGAAATTGGAATGATTTGTCATTGTCTTCCCCAGTTCATTTTTACAGATGAGGAATCTCAGGGAAACAGGATTAAGTGACTTGCCCAAAGTCATACAGCTAGTAAGAATATGAGGCCATATTTGAAATTAAATCTTTCTGACTCCAGGCTTTGTCCACTGTACCAAATACTGACATTAATAAACAGAAGAACCAACTTTTTAACATAGTCAGGAAATATATCAGCTAACATTTTTTCTAGGATTTGCAGGATTTGGAAGAATGAAACTGAAGAAACAATTCCCTCCCTCACCACCACCCCCTTTTACTGGGGGCCAATTTCTTCTATTAAATGGAAAGAAAAGAGAAATTATAGTCACAAGACCTGAGTTTGAATCCTGGCACTGCTACTGTCTGTATGACTTTGGCCAAATCAATTCATGTCTCTAGGTTTAGTTAACATCTGTAAAATTAGGAGATAGGACCAAGCCACCCTATAATTCCTTTTACCTGTAATCTATGATCCTGGGATTGTCATTCATTGTCTTCAGATTCCTGTCTCCTGCCTGCCCTGTTTTCATTATAATATCTGATTACAAAAGATTGAAAAGCTCTCTGAGTCCAAATTATAAATCTTAAACCCACGCCAACGTATTCTTTACATAGATTCTGCTTATCCATTTAAATCACAGTAGAAATCACACAATGCCCAGAATGAAACAGAATCTTTGTATCTTCCCCTTCTGCTAACAATTCAAGGATACACAAATCAGTATGTTGACAGAATCATTCTGTTCCAAGGCCATCTTATACAACTTTAGAGCTCCCTGAATTTCCCTGGGACAGAAGAGATTAGAAGTCTTATCCACTAAGGCTCATATTGCCCTAGCAATCATAAAAACATCATAAAACCAGCCAATCAATAAGTATTAATTGTCTAATCAATCTCAAGTAATATGCTAAGCACTCGGTATAGAAAGGAAAATAGAAATAGTCCTATTCCTCAAGAAGCTTACCATTTTAAAAGGAATGGAACAGTATATATAGATATAGATATAAAATATGTATATCAATATATATGTGTGTATACATATATGTCCATACATATACAGATTTGGATATTTACATAGAAAATCCAAAAATGTATGAAAATATATATTTGTGTGTATTATGTAAAAGAACCTTAGAAAGAAAGGTACTAGCAGCTGGATATATAGGGAAAGGGGGGCAGAAACAGCTCCCATGGTAGATAGCACTTGAGTTGTGTCTTACAGCATACACGGATTCCAAAGGTGGAATGAAGAGGGATATTATTCCAAGAATGAGAGATAGCCTTCAAAGGTAAGAGACAGATTAAGTAGGAAGGAAGGAAGGAAGGAAGGAAGGAAGGAAGGAAGGAAGGAAGGAAGGAAGGAAGGAAGGAAGGAAGGAGGGAGGGAAGGAAGGGAGGAAGGGAGGGAGAGAGGGAGGGAGGGAGGGAGGGAAAGAAGGAGGGAAGAAGAAAGGAAAGGAGGGAGGGAAGAA
>JAJPUD010004781.1:0-34137 GCA_023553655.1 Myrmecobius fasciatus | reverse complement strand
GAAAGAAGGGAGAGAGGGAAGGAAAAAGAGGAGGGAGGGGGGAGAGGAAAGAAGGAAGAAAAAGGGAGGAAGAGAAGAAGGAAAAGAAATGGTTATTTAGCACCTACTATGTGCCAGGTATTGTGCTGAGAACTGTATAAATATTATCTCACTAGATTCTTACAATAAGCCTGTGAGATAGATACTATTAATATTTCAATTTTTTTTTTACTTAAGGAAACTGATTTTTCCAGGGTCACAAAGCTAGAAAATATATGAGGTTGAACTTGAACTCAGGTCTTCTTGGCTTAGATGCTCACTGTGTCACCTAGACAGGATTGATTACACTAACAGTAATAAATAGAGGCAGTATTAGAAATTAGGTCCTCTGACTCCAAGGGAGTGCTTTATTCACTGTGCCAGGCAGCCTCTTTAATCTATTCCACCACCCCCCATTTCACAGATGAGCAATTCACATTTATAATTAATTGTACATTTTAATTTGCTAAGCACTTTCCTCATAAGTTTATAGTTCAGTCAATGTGAGGAATATCATCTCCATTTTTTAAATGAAAGAGCTAGGGATCAGAAGAGACTATATGGTCAGAAAGACTCTCCTGGTATGATTTAGTAATTGTCAGAAATGGTGCTTGATTCCAAGTCTTCTGACTCCAAGTTTGGAGTTCTTCCCACCATGTTACACCTAATTTTGATTAAGACCTACAGCAGTGGAACATCTTGCCAGGGGTCAGACGTCCAGGGGATGTCAGAATCCTACATACAACCTCAATCTCACAGTTACTTCCCAAGTGTTTTTTTCAAAAATAACCAGTTCCTTCCTACTAACAGAATATCCTCAGCCACTGTCCCCTTGGGTCTAAGTTATTCATTAGGGGAAAAAAAGTATAGATTTGCTTTTCCAGTGAGAACTTAATAATAATTACGAAGGCCTAATGATTAATTACTACTTCCAGAATGCTCTATTTCCCATTTGAGGTAATTATAACAAAAAGGGAAATTAACTCTAGCTTCACAGCATGTAAGAGAAAAAGCATTTTGAAAAATTTGAATGTTATTTAGCAAAAAAATCTATTCAATTCAGTTCAACAAACTTTGTTTAGCATCTTCTATGTCTGTGTGTAAGATAGTTTTGAGGAAGTTTTGAAGATGCAAAGATTACAAGAAAAACATTATTAGCCCCAAGGATCATAGAATCAGAATGATAAGGAATCATAGAGGCCATTGAGTCAGTCTCCTCATTTTGTAGATGAGGAAATTAAGCCTCAGAGAGATCGTAAGACTTGTTCGGGGTCACATAAATAGTAAAAGTCACTGAGATTTGAACTGGAAAAGCAGGCTTGGGCTGGTTGCAAAAGACTGTAGTACTAAAATGAAGAGTTTTTATTTTATTCTAGAACAATTCTTCAAAGTATGGTTGGTGGACCCTTGGGAGACCCAGAGACACTTTTAAAAAGTCAGTAAGATCAAAACTATTTTCATATTAACACTAAGACACTATTTGCCTACTAAAATACTTTATTTTCAAACTATATATCTCTGTGACATCAAATTTTTTTCATAAACTTAAACTAAAAGAACACAGCACAAAAGACAATACAGAAGCAAATAGAATCTAGCTGTCTTCTATTAAGCCAGGTTTTATTTTAATTGCAAGCATCACTGCCAATCTCATTGTTTTTTTTTTGTTTTTGTTGGGAAATTTAAGTTATTTTCACCAAAAAAGTTATTTGTTAGCAATCAATGGGTTTATTATTATAACTTTTAAATGAAATAATAACTTTTTAAAGTTATCAATTTTAATTCAATAAATATGAATATAATAATAATATGATCTAGATAAACAAAAGCTCTTTGGAGTCTTCAATAAATTTTAAAGGTGTAAAGAGATCCTGAGACAGAAAGTGGATAGACTCTGGGTCCAGTGTCAGAAAGATAAATCCATATTCAGACACTTATTAGATGTATTACCCTGGACAAGTAATTTAATCTCTTTTTGCCTTAATCCACTGAAGAAGAAAATGGCAAACCATTTTAGTATCCTTGCCAAGAAAACTCCACGGATAATATAGGCAGGCTGTGATCCATGGATTTACAAAAAGTTGGATTTCAGTCAATCAGCTACTAAATGCCTGAGAATGGATTCAAATCCAAGACTTCTGGACTCTAAATTAATGATTCTATCTCCACTATCATTCTGCCATTATATTGTTCAAATGCCAAATGTACACTTGCCAAAGAGATTCTTTTATGGAGAACTCGCACAGGGCAAGCTGTCACAAAGTAGTCAGAAAAAGCAATACAAGGACAATCTCAAGGTCTCTCTTTAAGAATTTGAGACCTGATTGTATAACACGGGAGGGAGACAGGACCTCCCAACATGGAGTGGTGTGCTCCATGAGCAAAGCAGAATTGATTTAGCCCAAAGGAATTGTGAAATGTGCAAAATTAGAGAAACTACCCCAAATGTTCATAGGGACTATTTGTGTCCGACTTGTGGCAGAGCATTCCAAGCTATTCATACTGATCTGATCAGCCATAGTTGGAAACTGTAATTCAGCTATAACATAGTGTTGTTATTTTTGTCCTTTTTGAGAAAGGACAGCAACCAATCAGCCAATCATTCTGCCCCTAAGGAATACTAGTCAATTCATCTTTATGACAGGAAGCTGTCATAAATTCCTTAAGTATTTCCTGCAGTATAAGATGAATTAATCAATGATTAAGAATGAGGCAATGTGAATCCCATACTTAGTGGGCAAAAATTAGGGAGAAAAAAAAAAAAAGAAAAAGAAGACTTTAAGAAACATCAACTTCAAATCAAATCAAATACATCTAATTATAGCTTGGATTTTAAAAAATTAAATAAATATTTATTTTATATCCCTCCCTTCACCCTCAATCAAGAAGGAAAAAAATGTGTTACAAATCCTTGTAACAAATGTGTGTAGTAAAGCAAAGCAAATTTCTACATTAACCATGTTTTTAACAAAAATGCATGTCACATTTTGTAGCTTGAGCAGACATGAATTATAAATGGCTTAAAAATTCTAATTAGAAATGTTTAGGTCTCCAGTAGAAAGCTTTACCTATTCTGGAAAGAACTGGGGATTTCAAATCAGAGACCTCAGTTTGAGTCCCTGCTCTCATTCTAATTAACCATATTCAGGGAAGCTCAATGGCTCAGTGGAAAGAACACCAGCCCTAGAGTTAGGAGGACCTGAGTTTGGACTCAACACTTCTTAGCTGTGTAACCCTAGGCAAGTCATATTCCCAATTGCCTCTCAAAAAAATTAATTTAAAAAATCAACTACTTAACTATATTCCCAAAGCCAAGCTATAAAGTCTCTGAAGTCTCAGTTTCCTCATCTATTAAATCTGACTAATAATACTTGGACTACAAATTTCATGTATTGTTATAAGGGAGACACTAAACTTAGAGCAAGTCACCAAGTCCCAAACTTCCACTTCCATTTTACAGAATTAGACGCTGAGGCCCTGAAAGTTAGTGAATGATTTAAAGTCAATCACCTATTAGATAACAGAAAATCTATGTGAATCATCAAGTTATATTTTAATGGAAACTTTCCTAAACCCTCATAAAGTAGATTCCTAGAAGGTAAACTCTCTGAGGTCAAGGATTATGCCACTTTTGATCTTATAGAATTTAGAAACAAGAGATTAATCAATAATAATGGAATTCAACTGGATTTCTCAGTTCAAATGCCCCAAAATCTGTTTCCAGCTTTTGCTTAGCATTCTAAAATGGACATATCTCATGCTTATTTGTATTTTAGCAGGTACAAAAGTGATTCAAAACAGTTCAGTGCTGATTAATGATACAAATTCAAAATTATAGAGAGCATTAAGGTCAGCGTTGCTGTGTGTCCAGAGCCCCTTACCCTAGTGATGAAGCACCACAAGCACAGTACCCTAAAAATCACTCCAGTGCTATATCATTTTCATCTGGGTAGTCAATGTGATTATCTACTTACAAATGACTCAGAGGACCCAAAACTTTAACATCTAAAGCAGATCCAAACAGGCATTTGTTTCATTTCTTACTAATATGATCTGAGAGCCCCAACAATCTGTCTTTCCAGCAATAGAGATTCTTGGGAACATCTACCTCTGCAGCCCAGATTTAGAAAATGGTAAAACACTTCTTTTTGCCCACTAGACACCATGGAACCACTGCCAATGTGTATGATGCATAGAAAAACCCTGTAAATAATACCTAGGTTGTAACCAACAAATCCACACTGAAAAAAAAAAAAGGAGATCTGAATGTTTTCTTCTGCTCATTTTTGTTTCTATAAGATAGGAGTCATCTCTTAAAGTGTCTTAGGTTTAACTTTTTTACTCTGTAAAATTAATGTAATGAAGGCAAATGACCTGCAAATCACGGTGGTATTGGGAGTAGGAGGGAAAGTTTGGAATTTGGAAGTTAGAAAATGTAGGTTAAAAGCTCAGTTCTTTCATGTATAAACTATATAACTTCTGCTAAGGTACTTTTCCTCATTTCCAGCCTTTAATTTCTTCAAATCTAGAATGAAGAGTTTGAATATCTCTTTCAGCTTCAAACTGATTAGATGATTCCTTGATCAATAGAGCCTTTTCTAGGTCCAGGGAAATCCCATTGCAGTGTAGGATGAGAGAAAGTTATTAATCTCTCATTCTACTTCACCCATTGTCGGAATAGGACACAAACAAGTCATTCTTAATGGACTTGAGAGGAATGAGGTAGAGAAAACTGCAAGCTATATAATTATATTCCATGAAAAAATGATCACTCACAATACTAGTTCTTCTCTTGCCTCCCTGACCACTCTTTTCAATCTCTTTTGTGATATTTATTAATATGATAGAAGTGACATTGGTATAATTATATGCTATTCAGCCTGCTAATTCTGAGTGTCCTCCAAAGATCTGTTTTGGTTTTGTCTTTCTCTTCATAAGGTTTCATTAAAGGATTGCTTCAACTCTAAGAGGTTCAATTATCATTTCTTGTTGGATGACTCACAGATCTATATGTCTATCACTAATGTCTCTTCTGAACTCCAGTCCTCATCACAAACTTCCTACTAACATCTGGAATTGGATGCCCAATAGGAATATCAAACTCTACAAAAACAAAACATAACTTATGTTCTCCATTCTCAACCACCCATCAAAAAAGACCTCACAGAAATGTTGAACTAACTCTTGTAATGTGTGCATCAATCTCAATCACATCATCTATGTATACATCGCTATAAAGCATACGGCCAACACAAGAGAATTTATTCATAGCATTCAAAATTTCTCCATTTGCTATAACCAAAAGTATGTGGATGGTACAGTGATAGTTGGTGGAATACTTTTCTTTTCTTGGTGTTGACAGATAAAAATTAGCACAACTGGCAGAGAATTGATTTATATATTCTGTTGCATTTCAGCTCAAAGACTGCAGTGAGAGCACATCTGTGTACAAAAAATCATTCACTGAACAATTTGGAACTATGCCCAAAGGGCTATCAAATTGTGAATACCCTTTGATCCAGCAATGTCTTTACTGGATCTGTTCCGCAAAGAGATCATGAAAAAGGGAAAAGGATCCATGTGTGCAAAAAAAAAAAATGTAGTCCAAAGAACTGGAAACTGAGTGGATGTCCATAAATTGGGGAATGACTGAATAAGTTATGGTATATGGATGTCATAAAATATTTTTGTTCTATAAGAAAGAATCAGAAGGATGATTTTATAAAGATGATTTAGAAATATTTTAGAAAGATTTAGAGAGACTTACATGAACCGATGCTAAGTGAAGTGAGCAGAACCAGAACACTGTACACAGCAACTGCAAGATTATGTGATGATGAACTGTGAAAGTCTTGGCTCTCTTCAACAATGAGATGCTTTGGGCAAATTTCAAAAGATTTGCGATGAAAAGAGTGATCTGCATCCAGAGAGAGGACCATGAGGACTGAATATGAATCACAGCATAGTATTTTCACTTTTTTGTTATTTTTTGCTTATCTGTTTTTTTCCTCTTATTTTTTCCCTTTCATCTGATTTTTCTTGTGATGATAAATGTGGAACTATGTTTAGAAGAATTATATGTTTAACCTATTTTGGATTACTTGCTATCTGGGGGGGGGAAGTTAAGGAGAAAAAAAATATGGAACACAAGATTTTGCCAGGGTGAATGTTGAAAACTATCTTTGCATGTATTTTGTAAAATAAAAAGCTATCTAAAAATTAATTAATTAATACTCTCAGATTTTTAAAAGTCACTTATCAATCTTTTCTACTTTAGTCTTTATTTGTAACCTTTTTAAATTAAATAGTTTGCCATAATTGTAGTAGCTTCCCTTAATGCCATTTTCACCTTCATTGAAAACATCTAACATTATGGAAACCATCATAGTAAAAAGCAGGGGAGCAAGCATACCATCCTGCTTTATTCCATTGGCAAGAACTGGCATTTAATAGACCACATCAGTGTAAGAACAAAAGGCAGGTGGAATGTGAGATTAATGAAGGCTCTGTGTGACACATAGTGATAGAGTGATCACAGATTTATCTTCTTCAAGCTAAACCTTCACACTCAACAAAAGTAGTGGTCCCAAAGTAAGATGACTGTCGGGAGATTCCACATTAAATGATTAGAGTGTTTACCCATCTGTGAACAGTTTATTAATGATCTGGAAGGAAAACTAGGTCAGCACGAAGCAACAGTGGGCCAGACTAAGAGTGAGCTAGTGTACAATACCACATTTGCTCATTTGGACCAAAACACTTACAAACATCAGGATTGGTTTGATGAAAATGATGAAGAAATTAAGAAACTGCTAAATGAAAGACAAGAACTTCACAGGGTTTACCAACAAGGTAGTTTATCAGTAACTAAGAAAGCAATATTTAACATAGTACAGTAGGCACTATATAAATGTTAGCTATTTACTAGTGCTGCTGCTACTATTACTACTACTATTAATATTACTACTACTACCACTATTAGTATTATTACTTTTCCTGCTGCTGCTACGACTAGGAGTAGTATTACTACTACTGTGACTACTATTAGTATTACTACTATTACTATTAGTATTATTACTATTACTACTACTACTATTAGTATTATTACTATTGCTGTTGCTACTACTACTACTACTAGTATTAATACTACTATGACTACTCTTAGTATTACTACTATTACTACTACTAGTAGTAGTATTAACACTACTACTATTAGTATTATTATTATTGCTACTACTAGTAGTAGTAATACTACTATTGCTACTACTACTACTACTACTACTACTACTATAGTATTACTACTACTACTGCTAGTATTACTACTATTTCTACTATTACTATAGTATTACTACTATTATTATTACTACTACTACTGCTAGTATTACTACTATTTCTACTATTACTACTACTACTACTGCTAGTATTACTACTATTGCTACTATTACTACTACTACTATTAGTATTACTACTACTATAGTATTACTATTACTACTACTAGTATTACTACTACTACTATTAGTATTACTACTATTACTACTACTACAATTAATATTATTACTATTGCTACTAGTAGTAGTAGTAGTAATACTACTATTGCTACTACTACTACTATAGTATTACTATTATTACTATTACTACTACTACTGCTAGTATTACTACTATTGCTACTACTACTACTATAGTATTACTATTATTACTATTACTACTACTACTGCTAGTATTACTACTATTGCTACTACTACTATTATTAGTATTACTACTATTACTATTACTACTACTACTGCTAGTATTACTACTATTACTACTACTACTACTACTAGTATTACTACTACTATAGTATTACTACTACTAGTATTAGTATTACTACTATTACTATTAGTATTATTACTACTACTACTATTAGTATTATTACTACTGCTGCTGCTGCTACTACTACTACCACTACTAGTATTAGTACTATGATTACTATTAGTATTACTACTACTATTAGTATTATTATTATTGCTACTAGTAGTAGTAGTAGTAATACTACTATTGCTACTACTACTATTAGTATTACTACTATTGCTACTACTACTATTACTACTACTACTACTGCTAGTATTACTACTATTACTATTACTACTACTGCTAGGATAACTACTATTACTACTACTGCTACTACTACTACTATTAGTATTACTACTACTACTATTAGTATTACTACTACTACTACTATTAGTATTACTACTACTACCATTAGTATTACTACTATTGCTACTACTACTACTATTAGTATTACTACTACTACTAGTTGGTTATTTGGTTGGTTGTTGACTTTCATTCTCAGAGAGGACCAAAATGGTATTACTATGCTAGAGTCAAGTTAATGTGGGTCTGATTGTGATGGATCAGACCAATATGAGCTTAGAATGCTCTGCCACATATTAGACAAAAGTATTTCCTACGAACATTGAAAATGTAATTTCTAACTTTACACATCTTGCATTGCTTCTGAGATAATTCAGGTCTGTTTTGTTCACAGAGCACAGCACTGATGAGGGCACATCACAGGTAGTTTTGTGCCACTGTGTCCCATGTCAAACAATCAATCCTAAAGTTCTTAAGAGAGACCTTGGTATCACTTTTTCAGACCACCTTCTGAGTGCTTGCCCTGTGTGAGTTCTCCATAAAATAACATTTTTGGCAAGCCTACCTTTGGCATTCAAAGCTGTAGTCAGCCCAACAGAGCTGTGCTCTCTGCAGTAGAATTTGAATGTTTGGCAGTTGTATTCAAGAAAGAACCTCAGTATTTTATCCTGCCAGGTGATCTTCGGAATCTTCCTAACACAATTCAAATGGAAATAATTCAATTTCCTGGCATGGACCTGGTAGAGTGTCTAGGTTTCCCAGTCATACAACAATGTCAGAGTCAGTACAATGGCTCTGTAGACCTTAATTTGGTGGTCAGTCTAATACCTTTCTAATTCCTTTTTTTGGTATTTCCCAAATATCCAGGTTGATAATGAGATTAGTACACACACTGCCAGAGATAGATCTGTGTTTGGGAGATGACTACAACTACTACTACTACTACTACTACTAAACTGCCATCATTTTTCATTCATGGCAACCTAGTCACTACCATTACTATCACCGAGGAACAGTTAATTAAATAATGAAAATGATGAAACATGTATAATAATATAATTTCATTTGCTTCATGGTAAAGAAAACTTTCACAGACATTATCTCACCTGATACTTAGAAAAACTCTATGAAGTATCATTATAGTCATTCCAAAGGAGAGGAAATTAAGTTGCCTGAGGAGAGAAATCTTTGCTCATAGTCATATAAATAAAATTACTAGAGCTGGGAAGAGATCCCTAATCTTCCAACTCCTATGACTAATTGGTCTTCTCCTCTATATACTTCCACAAAGTTCAAAGCCAACTCCCAAAATCTCTTTTATCCATTCTTGCATGAGGGAATATTTGGAACATTCCTCAAGATGTAAAATACATCCTAAAACAGTTTTAATTATGGATGCAAGGAAAAAAATAACTAGTTTGTCTAATTTTGGAGTAATTCACCATCAAAAGTTTAGTGGCTTAGTGATAATTTTTTTAATATGTCAATTAATTTATTTAAGGCATAAAGGGTTCCTGATATGTTTGGTTAGAAGACACACCCACAGAATATCTGAAATAGCCAATTCTTGAAAAATACATGTAATCTACTTTTTAAAGTCTAATTTTGATCTCCTACAACAGATGTGATACAGTTAAAAACAAACAAACAAACAAACTTCAATACAGAATTCTTTCTAAACAAGAGACTTTGACTATGGACCCAAGGAAAAAAAATATAGGCTGAGAACCAGCTGATCTAATTTTGGAGTAATTGACTACCAAAGATTTAGTGGCTTAGTGATAATTTTTTAATATAGCAATTAATTTCAATGAGTCATATACACATGTACATATGCAAACACACATATTTACAGACATATACACAATTATGTATGTATTTATAAAAGTATCTGCCATTTAGAAATATGTAAAGCATGTTTGTATGTATATGCATGTAGATATACAAATATATGTATGTATACATACACATAACTATATATAAACAAAGAACTTTATTTCTAATAATTGGAATTTTTAAAGTCTCACATTTTTAATGACTTCAAAAACATCCTTCTAAAAGTATCCCATAGGCATTGTCAGACAAATAGAAGTGTCCATGACACTAAAAAGATTAAGAATCCCAATCTCCACATGATGTAGTCACTCAGATTTATCTAAAATAACAATAAGGCATGGGGATAGTGTGGCCTCACAGTTTGCAAGCAAAGACTGATTTACTTCCCTGGATTGTGGACTTTAAACATAGTAGTGAAAGGGAGGAGGTGACCAAAAGGGATTTTCTCTCAAAACTGGCAAATCTGTTAACTAGAACTCAAATGTAAGAATCTGAATCTCTCCTAATCCCATTGTTACCTTTTGTTAGGAGAGAATTCAGCAAAGGAAAATCAATAACTATTGCAGGGTTTTAAAGATGAAATTTGGGTTGGCCGGCCATTTGGAATAGCATTTCTCACTAGGAGTGGTTCATAAATAGCATTAAAAAGAAGCAAGGAAAAAAAAAAAGGACAATATTTACCAGTAACAAATTTACTCTCAGGAAACCGTGCAAGTGAGGATCTAAAAGAAATTCTGGGCTGATTCAGCGCTCCTGCAGGTGTCACTGTCAGCAGTAAATCTTTCCTGAGATCCCACTGTGTGCATAGCAGTTTTCTGAAGGTCATTATCCGTTTTTGTAACACATCTGTTCTTAGAAGAGGTCATCTGAACCACAGCTTAGAGTATGTTTCTTGATACACTGTAATTATAATCTAGTATACAAAAAGGTAAAGATGCTGAGAAATTATCTCATATGGACCCTTCTATTAAGGAAGTGGATTTCTTAAAACAGACAGATCCTGCTAGACAGATAGCACCTGTCTTTCATCACTAAACACCTTCCTAGAACACCACTCAGCAACAAAGCCTTATTCAACAACCTTCACTGACTCCTATTGTTTATACGATCAACTTCAAATATGACATTAAAGAGAATCTAGTTTTACCTTGAACATTAGAAAATCAGGGCTTTTATTAAGCTTCATAATATTTTGTGTCACATCAACTAGTTTACTTGTTATTTGGGTTTTTATACACTTTGTATTTGCATAGCAGATGTTTCCCAATAAACATGCAACTAACTGCCTAATAGAGTGAAATTGATGGATAGTTCAGGTCTCTGCACACTTTTTTTAGTTCCTGTTTATTAAGGGAAAGTAAACATCTGTGTTTTAATTCAAATGATTTAGTCCAATATATTCTGTGGTATTCAACTTAAATTTTATTATCCCTCATTGTTTTCATTTATATTGTAGTAGTTATATACTATTGTTTTGACTCATTTATTATATATCATCTCATACAAGCTTTTCTGTGTTTCAGTCATTCTTCATATTTGTTTTTCCATACAACATAATCATTTTCATTATTTTCTTATAACACATTTTGTTCACTCAATTTCCAGTTCTTGAGAACATATTTTGTCTTCAGTTCTATGGCTGGAAATGTCTCTATTTCTAATGTGAAAGGATTTTTCCTATATACTGATAAATAACATCTTAAGCATTTTATTTTTGTCTTTGTAAAGATAAATATATATATATACACATATATACATACATACACATACATACATATATACATAGATGTATTTTTACATATTTATGTATAAATCAAAATTATCTACTTAAAATCTCTTCTCCATGATTATTAATTCCTCTTTTGATAACAGTTGTCGGTACAATAATTCATTTTCTATGAATGATGGGATTTTGAATATGCAGTGGTTTTAACCTTTTGGATTACATTACAATATTATAGTGTATGCTTTAAAGTACTGATCTAAATCCATATTTCACCAAACAACTGACCAGTTTTCCCAGAAGTTCTTGTGCCAAGTAATTTGTATTCTTAAGTTTATTAAATTCTATATTTTTATTATTTGTAGCACCTAAAAGTTCAAGGGCTCAAAGTTTTCCCTATCATTTCCTACCATTTCTAGATGAAAAGAAAAGCAGAAAAACTAAATAAAATTGCTTAGGTCTTCTACTCTAAAGGGAATTTTGTAAGATCATTCTGGTCAAAAGAAATTTTAAAATAAAGTCTTACTTTGGATCTCTGAGAGAATCATGACAGATGATGTTGAGAAAAAAGAGTAAAAACATACCTTACAAACAACATGGAAAATGAGCTTGCAATATGAATTTCTGGGACCTTGAGAGCAGTATGAAGTGATGTAGAAGACATGAGGGGACTTCCAATGATTACCTAATTTAAAAATTGATCTGAAGATCAGCCCCAAAGTTTCTGTTTTTATAGGAATTAGGATAGGGATAGCCTTTCCTCATATGATGAAATTTCTTTTTCTTGTCAGTGATACTAAGAAAAGATCTGATAAGTCTTTCTCAATCCAAGGTTTTTCAAAACATCTATTTTCATGGCAAAGGTGAAGTCATTCAATTTAGGAGTAACTGCATCCATTGGTTTATGAACTTTTCAGAGTTACTAACCAAGTTCACTGTACGGGAATTTTAATGTTTGTTGTATAAAAAGTTCAAGAGACATAATTTCTAGGTGATTAGTCATTTTATTAATAATTGTAAGATTTTAACAAAAGATAATGGCCCTATTGAATGCTAAAAACAATTATGGTGGTGGACTCATGGCTTATATACCCTTTGAAGAGGGATGCTCCTGAGGATGACAATCAACTCTGATTTTTTAACAATTAATGATAGAATATTTCTATGAGGGGCTGAACCAATTCTAATAAACTTTGATTATTTCATTTACTTCTAAATTTCTTCAAACCTTGGGCAATCTATTCAAAGAATTCATCCCCACTCAAATCTAAGTAGAACACAATGGGTTTTTTCCTCACAGAGGTGGGATCTGAACAACATTGCTAAAAAAAAAAATTAATCCAATCTCATTATCAGTAATGTCCTTCTAGAGACTGAATTTTGAAGAGAGGAGTATAGAAGGAGTATAGAAATACCAAATCCTTGGTAACTGATAATCATTTCTATCAAATGTGTGTGTATTTGATTATTACACTTCAGAAATGTACTCCAAACTTACACAGTCCTTTCACTTCAGGTAAAGGTGGGAAGGAAATAAGAATCTTAATGGAATGGTGCACTGAACAATTGCTTAAAATTTTTATAGTTTCAACATGAGACTAAACCAGACAAGATAGTACATGGACCAAGGCATAAAGACTAGGAAGCTCATGTATCATAATCATTCTTTTGCTGTCAACACAGAAGGTAGAGAGGAGATTCAATCAGCAAGTCACTGGGAGCAGGGTAGAGTTTATGACCACTCAGAAGGGAAGCAGAAGCATCTCAAGCTCAGAGTGCCACCTAGTGGTCCATCACTGAGAAGCTACTCCTGCTACCCACTTATCTTTTCATTTTCAGTGCCCATGTAGGATTGATACTCCTAAGGAGGTGAGAAACACTGTGACTTACTTATGTATTCATTTTTAGGTTTTATTTATCTATCCTACCATTCTACTTTTCTATATTTATACAGTACCAGATGGATTTGATAATTACTATTTTGTACTCCAATTTGAGATATGCCAGATCATTTTCCTTCCTACTTCTTTCTCATTATTTCCCTTCATATTCTTGATCTTTTGTTACTCAAGATGAATTTGATTATTTTTTAATTAATTCAATAGTATCATCTGTTTTACTATATTAGTGAGTCTGTATCATGAACATTTACTTCTTCATTAGTTTACATCTTATTTTATTTTTGTGAAAATTATTCTGTAGTTGTACTTATGTAATGCCTGAATCTTAGCAAGTTCATTCTCAGTAATTTGATGTATTTATCACCTCAGGGGCTTACTGAGATAAAGTGATCTACCCAGAATTCCATAGGTTGTGAAAAGCTGGGCTAAGATTTGAACCCATGTCCTCCTGACTTTTCATCAGTACTTTCTCTTACCCCATACTACAGAACACTTTCTAATGCATCATTTTCATACCTTTAAAGGTTACTATTTTGGAAGCTTTTGAGCTTCTGTATCCTATAAGATATGTGTGATTTAGATAGTAGAATTCAAAAGAATAAAAACTGATTAAGTATAAAAATGTAATTGACTATCATATTTCTCTCTGCACCTTCTACTTATTTTTCCTACTTCTGTTCTCTGCAGAAAGGCAGAATGAGTCTAGTATCTCTTTTATGTGATATTTCAAATAATATAAAATGCATTTTTAAAAGACAATCATGATGGAGCATGACTGTATACTGGGAAATGCCTTGAGCTTGATAGTTTTGAGTAAAATCAGTTGGCACTAAGCCTGTATCCCAAAGAGATCAAAGAAAAGAGAAAAGGATCAATTTGTGCAAAACTATTTATAACAGCTTTTTTTGTGGTGGAAAAGAATTGGAAATTAAGGGCATGCCCATCAATTAGGGAATATTTCAACAAGTTGTAGTATAGATTGTGATGGAATATTATTGTGCTATAAATGACAAGTAGCATGGGTTCATAAATACCTGGGAAAACATAAAAAGTCATAGAGACAGTGGAAACAAGATGGCAAAGTAGATTTGGGAACTCATCTGTCCTCTCCCAAACTCCCCTAAAAAAAAAAAAAAACTATAAAATATCACTTCTCATTGAATTCTAGTGAAATGGAATGAACAAAAGGTTGGAGTGAAATAATTATCAATCTCAAGACAATGTGGGAAATTGGCAGGACAGGGTCACACCAAGATGGTCTAGATAACACCAATAGCAAACCTTAGAGGCAAGTCCAACAGCAATAGCATCTTTGAGAGTTCTCAGCCCACAGACAGTGAGGGAGTTGTAAAACCAGAAAGAAATACAAAGACTCCTTTGCTGACACTGGCTTCAAAGAGAGAAAAA
The DNA here is from genome assembly GCA_023553655.1 of Myrmecobius fasciatus. Taxonomy (NCBI): domain Eukaryota; kingdom Metazoa; phylum Chordata; class Mammalia; order Dasyuromorphia; family Myrmecobiidae; genus Myrmecobius; species Myrmecobius fasciatus. The sequence goes on along the minus strand of JAJPUD010004781.1, from coordinate 19,122 downwards.
AACACTAGCACTTGTAGCTGCAAGGAGTAGGGACCATAATCACAATTCATAAATCATAAACACAGAGAATAGTGCTTGTGGTAGCTCACAAGGAAGCAAGGACCCTGGTTTCAGTTCCAAGGTAGAAAGGAGCATTAGAACATGTAGCTGCAGGAGAACAGAGGACCTAGTCACATTCCAAGGCCAAGCTACACTTTCAACTACAGAAAAACAAGGACCACTCTTGGGACACAGAACATGAGCACAGGTTGGGAGAGCAGTGACCACACCCCTCCTTAAATCATAGAATGTTTGAGGAACTGAAAATTTTCAGACATTCCCCTCATCTTAAACTAGATCAGAAAAGAGTAGTATGAAGAACATGAAGTTTGGGAAAGTGTAGCCCCCACCCCAGGAGAAGAGCTCAACTGTAACATAAAGTGAAAAATCAAGAAAATGAGTAAACAAATAAATAAAGAACCTAAACATTAAAAGTTATTATGGTGACAAGGAACATCAAGAAAATGATATCAAAACAGCTACAGGCAAAGTCTCAAAGTAAAATGTGATTTGACCAAAAGCCAAAAATTAATTCCTGGAAGCTCTCAAAAAAAATTTATTTTTAATATACTAAAAGAGGTAGAGGGGAAAATGGGGAAAGGGATGAAAGCGATGAAAAAAAAATATGAAAACAAAGTAAACAACTTGGCAAAAAAAATGCAGAGGAAAATAACACCTTAAAAAGAAACAAAATTAACCAAATGGAGGAACAAAAATTCACTAATGAGAAGAATTCCTTAAAAAGCAAAACTGGTGGGGGCGGAGCCAAGATGGCAAACTGCAGACAGCTTTCTCTCTGAACTCCTGAAACCTTCCCTCAGACCCAGACAACGTGAGCCTTCGAACTGGTTTTGGAGTGAGGGCTCCGCCAAACATTTGGAGTACAACACACTTCTATCAAAAATCTACCTTGAAAGAACTCCTGAGAAGGTTAGCCTCAGGGGAAATCGGCCACTGGTCGCTATCAGACTCCAGCCTGGGCGGAAGTCAGGGCTGCAATAGAGGAGTGGATTTTAGGCACCCAGAAAGCTCCTGGGAGACACCTGGGCCACTTTGCTCTGCTTGCAGGCAGGTGCTTTAGCAGATCTGCCTTTGCTAAAGGGTGGATTGAGAGCAGCTGAAAATGTTGTCCTAGTGCGAATCTAGCCCGACCAGCCTCAGACTGGAAGTCAACTCGGCAAACTGTCCCAGGGCAAATACAATTTGTTGCAGTTTTTTCTGCTGGGGACCGATATCCCAACTTTAAATCATGAGCAAGAAGAAGAGAGCTCTCACCATAGAAAGCTTTTACGGAGAAAAAATAGAACAGTCCCCAGATCCTGACATTATGAAAACAATCCCAGATGAAGCCACGAAGGCAGACATAAGTTGGTCTCCCTTTCAGAAGGCTTACCTGGATGATTGCATTAAGAATCTCAAAAGAGAGCTAGAAGAAGAATGGGGAAATGAATTGAGATCAGGGCAACAGAAATATAAAAAACTAGAAAATAGGACTGGTGAATTGGAAAAGGAAAACAGTTCACTGAAAAACAAAATCGGTGAATTGCAAAAAATCACCAATTCACTGGAAAATAAAAATGGTGAACTGAAAAACAAAATTGGTGAATTGGAAAAAGACAACAATTCAATGAAAAATAAAACTGGCAAAATGGAAAAAGAATGCATTGAATCAAGAAATTCAACTGGCCAGCTACAAAATGAGCTAAAAAAGATAACTGAAGGAAATAATACTTTAAAAATTAAAATTGAACAAATAGAAGTAAATGACTCAGTAAGATTTCAAGAATCAGTCAAACAAAAAGAAAAAAAAATGAAAAAATAGAAGAAAATATGAAATATCTCCTAGGAAAAAAACTGACTTGGAAAACAGATCCAGAAGAGACAATTTAAGGATTATCAGACTCCCTGAAAGCCACGATGAAAAAAAGAACCTGGATGCTATCTTCCAGGAAATCATGAAAGAGAATTGCCCTGATGTTTTAGAATCAGAAGGCAAAATTGGCATTGAAAGAATTCACCGATCACCTCCAGAAAGAGACCCCAAAATTAAAACCCCAAGGAATATCGTGACCAAATTTCAGGACTATCGCACCAAGGAAAAGATATTGCAAGCAGCTAGAAAGAAACAGTTCAAATACCGAGGAACGGTCATTAGAATTACACAAGATCTGTCAGCTTCCACATTAAAGGATCGTAGGGCCTGGAAACAGATATCCCAAAAGGCAAAAGAACTTGGATTACAGCCAAGAATAAGTTATCCAGCTAGAATGAGCATCATCTTCCAGGGAAGAAGATGGTCATTCAATGATACAGGAGAATTTCACCTATTTCTAATGAAAAGACCTGATCTGAACAAAAAATTTGACCTCCAAATAGAGAACTCAAGAGAAGCATAAAAAGGTAAAAAGGAAGACTCTTAAGAACTATATTTCTACTATAGGTATCCTTAAAGAATGGCAGTATAATTTGATTTTTGTTTGATAATAATGGAAAAGAAATTAGAGGTGGAAGGGATACCATACTGAAAAAGAAAAAGGGGGGGGGAAGGAGGAAAAATAAAGTAAAAATAAAGGAGGTAAAATAAGGCAAAATCTCATAAAGAGACAAAGAAGATCTAATATAATTGAGGGAAAGAAGGGAGGGTGATGAGTATTGTGTAAACCTTACTCTCATTAGATTGGACTCTAAGAGAGTATATCAGACACATTTGGCTTCAAAGAAAGCACTGACCCTCCTTGTGGGAAGGTAGGAGGGAGGGGAGAAAAGGAAAGGGATAAACTAATAGAAGGATTGGGGGAAAGGTATAAAGGGGAGGGAGGGACTCTAAAGGGAGGAAGATTATTGGTGGGAGGTGGTCATCAAGAGCAAAGTACTGGGGCGGGGGGAAGGGAGAGAGGGGAAAGGGAAGAGAAAATCATAACTCTGGGTAAATAAGATGGCAGGGAATACAGATATAGTTATTTTAACTGTGAATGTGCATGGGATGAACTCTCCCATAAAAGGGAAGTGGGTAGCAGACTGGATTAAAAGCCAAAATCCTACAATATGTTGTTTACAAGAAACACATCTAAAACATAGAGATACATACAGAGTGAAGGTAAAGGGCTGGAGCAGAATCTTCTATGCTTCAGGTGAACAAAGAAAGGCAGGGGTAGCAATCCTTATCTCGGATCAAGTAAAAACAAAAATAGATCTAATTAAAAGTGATAAGGAAGGAAACTACATTTTACTAAAGGGTTCCATAGACAAAGAAGCAGTATCAATACTTAACATATATGCACCAAGTGGTATAGCATCCAAATTCCTAGAGGAGAAACTAACAGAGATGCAAAGAGAAATAGACAGTAATACTATACTAGTGGGGGATCTCAACCTTGCTCTCTCAGAATTAGATAAATCAAATCACAAAATAAATAAGAAAGAAGTTAGGGAGATTAACAAAAGGCTAGAAAAGTTAGGTATGATAGATCTCTGGAAAAAATTGAATGGTGATAGAAGGGAGTATACTTTTTTCTCAGGGGTTCATGGAACCTATACAAAAATTGATCATGTATTAGGGCATAAAAACCTCAAAATCAAATGCAGAAAAGCAGAAATAGTAAATGCATCCTTCTCAGATCATGATGCAATAAAACTCACATGTAATATAAGGCCAGGAGAAAATAGACCACAAGTTATTTGGAAATTAAATAATCTAATCCTGAAGAACGAATGGGTGAAAGAGCAAATTATAGACACAATCGAAAATTTCATCCAGGAGAATGAATATAATGAGACAACATACCAAAATTTGTGGAAGACAGCTAAAGCAGATATAAGGGGTAATTTTATATCTCTAGATGCTTACTTGCATAAAACAGAGAAAGAGAAGATCAATGAACTGGGTTTACAATTTAAAAAGCTAGAAAAAGACCAAATTAAAAACCCTCAATTAAATACCAAATTGGAAATTCTGAAAATTAAAGGGGAGATCAATAAAATTGAAAATAAGAAAACTATTGAATTAATAAATAAAAGTAAGAGTTGGTTTTATGAAAAAACCAACAAAATAGATAAGCCTTTAGTTAATTTCATTAGAAAAAGGAAAGAGGAAAATCAAATTATTAGTCTCAAAAATGATAAGGGAGAACTTTCCTCCAATGAAGAGGAAATTAGAGTAATAATTAGGAGTTTCTTTGCCCAACTTTATGCCAATAAATTTTATAATGTAAATGAAATGGAGGAATATCTACAAAAAATATAGATTGCCCAGATTAACAGAAGAGGAAATAAATTATTTAAATAGCCCTCTTTTGGAAAAAGAAATAGAACAAGCTATTAATCAACTCCCTAAGAAAAAATCTCCAGGGCCAGATGGTTTTACATGTGAATTCTACCAAACATTCAAAGAAAAATTAATTCCAATACTATACTAACTATTTGAAAAAATAGGGACAGAAGTTATACTACCAAATTCCTTCTATGATACAGATATGGTGCTGATAGCTAAACCAGGTAGCATGAAAACAGAGAAAGAAAACTATAGACCCATTTCCCTAATGAATATTGATGGAAAAATTTTAAATAAGATTTTAGCAACGAGATTACAGAAAGTTATCTCCAGGATAATACATCTTGACCAAGTAGGATTTATACCAGGAATGCAGGGCTGGTTCAATATCAGGAAAACTATCAGCATAATCAATTATATTAATAACCAAACTAACAAAAACCATATGATTATCTCCATAGATGCAGAAAAAGCATTCGATAAAATCCAACACCCATTCCTATTAAAAACACTAGAGAGTATAGGAATAAATGGGCTTTTCCTTAAAATGATTAGTAGCATCTACTTAAAACCATCAGCAAGCATCATATGTAATGGAGACAAACTAGAACCATTGTCAATAAGATCAGGAGTGAAACAAGGCTGCCCACTGTCACCATTACTATTTAATATTGTATTAGAAATGTTAGCTTTGGCAATAAGAGAAGAAAAAGAGATAAAAGGAATTAGAGTAGGTAATGAAGAAACCAAATTATCACTCTTTGCAGATGACATGATGGTATACTTAGAGAACCCTAGAGACTCAACTAAAAAACTACTAGAAACAATTCACAACTTTAGCAAAGTTGCAGGATTCAAAATAAATCCACATAAATCATCAGCATTTTTATATATTACCAACAAAGTTCAGCAGCAAGAAAGGAAATTCCATTCAGAATAACGGATGATAGCATAAAATATTTGGGAATCTATCTGCCAAGAAAATGTCAGAAACTATATGAACTAAACTACAAAACACTTTCCACACAAATAAAATCAGACCTAGTCAATTGGAAAAACATTAAATGCTCATGGGTAGGCCGAGCAAATATAATAAAAATGACAATACTATCCAAACTAATTTACTTATTTAGTGCCATACCAATCTCCCAAGAAATTATTTTACAGATCTAGAAAAAATAGTAGCAAAGTTCATTTGGAAGAACAAAAGGTCAAGAATTTCAAGGGAATTAATGAAAAAAAAGACAGATGAAGGTGGCCTTGCTGTACCAGATCTAAAACTATATTACAAAGCAGTGGTCATCAAAACCATTTGGTACTGGCTAAGAAATAGAGTAGTCGATCAGTGGAATAGGATAGAATCAGAAGACAAACTAGGCAATAACTATAGTAATTTAGTCTTTGATAAACCCAAACACCCCAGCTTTTGGGATAAGTATTCACTATTTGACAAAAACTGCTGGGAAAACTGGAAACTAGTGTGGAAGAAATTAGGGCTTGACCCACATCTAACACCACATACCAAGATAAGATCTAAATGGGTTCATGATCTGGATATAAAGAGTGATACTATAAGTAAATTAGAAGAATGTAATATAGTTTACCTCTCAGACCTATGGAGATGGAATAAATTTATGTCCAAAGAAGAACTGGAACTCTTAATTGAAAACCAGATAGATAACTTTGACTATATTAAGTTAAAAAGTTTTTGTACAAACAAAATCAATGCAGTCAAGATTAGGAGGGAAGCAATAAATTGGGAAATCATCTTTACATCTAAGGGTTCTGATAAAGGTCTCATCTCTAAAATATATAGAGAATTGTCTCATATTTATAAAAATTCAAGCCATTCTCCAATCAATAAATGGTCAAAGGATATGAACAGACAATTTTCAGAGGATGAAATTAAAACTATTTATAGTCATATGAAAAGGTGCTCCAAATCACTATTGATCAGAGAAATGCAAATCAAGACAACCCTGAGGTACCACTTCATACCTGTCAGATTGGCTAAAATGACAGGAAAAGTTAATGATGAATGTTGGAGGGGATGTGGGAGGGCTGGGACACTGATGCATTGTTGGTGGAGCTGTGAATGGATACAGCCATTCTGGAGAAAAATTTGGAGCTACACTCAAAAAGTTATCAAACTGTGCATACCCTTTGAACCAGCAGCATTTCTATTGGGCTTTTATCCCAAAGAAATCATAAAGGAAGTAAAGGGCCCCACCTGTGCAAGAATGTTTGTGGCAGCTCTTTTTGTAGTGGCTAGAAACTGGAAATTGAATAGATGCCCTTCAATTGGAGAATGGCTGAATAAATTATGGTATATGAATATTATGGAATATTATTGTTCTGTAAGAAATGAACAGCAAGATGATTTCAGAGAGGCTTGGAGAGACTTACATGAACTGATGCTGAATGAAATGAGCAGAACCAGGAGATCATTATACACGGCAACAACAGTACTATATGACGATCAATTCTGATGGACATCGCTTTCTTCAACAATGAAATGTTTCAAACCACCTCCAATTGTTCACTGAAGAAAGCCATATACACGCAGAGAGAGGGATGTGAAATGTGGACCACAACAGAACATTCTCATACTCCTTGATTGATGTTTGCTTACATTGTGTTTCCTTTATCTGATATATTTTTTTGTGTAGATAAGATTTTTCTTGCACAACAATGATAAGTTTGGAAATATGTATACATATATTCAATTTGCCAATATATTAACATAATTAACATGTAGTGGATATCCTGCCATCTAGGGGAGGGGTGGGGAGCTTGGGGAAAAAATTTGTAACAGAAATGTATGTAAGGGTTATTGTTGAAGCATTACCCACACATCTGTTATACAAATAAAATAAAAAAAAAATGTTTAAAAAAAAAAACTGGCCAAATGGGAAAAGAAGTTTTAAAAGCTCACTAAAATAAATAGTCGATTAAAAATTAGATTTGGTAATGTAGAAGCATGTAGACAAATCAAGAAACAATTTTTTAAAAAATCAATATGGCCTCAGACACTTAACATTTCCTAACTGCCAGACTCTGGGCAAGGGACATAATCCCAATTGCCTTACACACACACACACACACACACACACACACACACACAAGATCAAAAGAATGGAAAAATAGAAAAAAGTGAAACATATCATTGGAAAATAACTGACTTGAAAAACAGAGGAGAAATTTTTTTAGCATTCATTAGACTATTTGATAACCATGATTTAAAATAAAAACAAAGAGATATCATATTTGAAAAATTATCAAGTAAAAGTGTTCTGATATACTAGAACAAGAGGGTAAAATAAGAAATGGAAAGAAGTCAATGTGACTTCATGAATGAGATACCAAAAAGAAAACTCCAGGAATATTAGAGCCAAATTTGAGATCTCTAAGATCAAAGAGGAAATATCACAATTAATCAGAAGAAACAATTCAAATATTGTGAAGCTATAATCAGATTTTTCAGTTTCTATACTAAAGGATCAGAAGGCTTGGAATATAGTATTCCAGAAGACAAGGCAGTTAGGATTATAGCCAAGAACAACCTACCCAGCAAAACTGAGTGTAATAATTTTGGAGAAAAATGGAAATTTACTGAATTAGAGTACTTTAAAGAATTCTTAATGAAAATCATAGAGCTAAAATCTTTTTAAATGACTTTCAAATTAAAAACTCAAGAAAACATAACAAGGTAAGAAGGGAAAGAGAAATCATAAGAGATTAGATAATGTAAACTTGTTTACATTTCTATTTTTTTGTTTGTTTTTGAGAAGCTAATTCCTAAGAAACTAATCATTATTGGGGCAGATAGAAAGTGTATATATAGACAGAAGCATAAATGTCAGTTGAGTATGATGAGATAATTTTAAAAAATAAAACAAATGGATTGAAAAAAAGAGAAATGTTCAAAGAAGGGTAAAGGAAAAAAAAAATGAGGGAAATTAGCTCACAGAAAAGAGTTATGATAAATAAGTTTTTACAGAGAAGATAATGGGAGGAGGCAATGCTGAAACCTTATTCTCATCAGAATTAGTTCAAATAAGAAATATCATACTCAAGTAATTGGGCTTGGGAATCTATCTTACCCAACAGAGACATAGGAGGGAAAGGGAATAAGAGAAGTGGGGACTGATAAAAAGAAGAGGGCAGATTAAGGGAAGTAGTAGGTCAGAAGCAAAACAGACTTTTAAGGAGAGAAAGGGTAAAAAAGAGCAGGAAAGATTAAATAAACAGGTAAAAATAGGATGGATGGAAATTCACAGTAATCACAATAGTGAATGTAATTAGGATGAACTCATCCATAAAATGGTAGCAGGCTACAGAATACATTAAAAATCTGAATCCAAAATTATCTTGTTAACAAGAAACTTATTTGAAACAGAGAGAAATACATACAGTAAATATAAAGGGCTGTGGAAGAAACCATTACTTTAGTTGAGATAAATTATAATAATAATAATAGTAATAAATGAGGCAATAAAGATCTCAGATAAATTAAAGCAAAAATAGATTTAATTTAAAGAGATAAGCAACACAACATCTGAGATCAAATTTGAACTCAGGTTCTCCTGACTCCAGGGCCAGTACTCTAGCCATTGTGTCACCTAACTGCTCCAATCCACAAATATTATAAGAATAATAAATTCTGAATGACTTAGGTACTCTGATCAAGATAATGATTCAAGACAATTCCAAAGGATAAATGATGATAGATGCTATCTACCTCCAGATAAAAATCTGATGAACTCTGAGTGCAGATCAAAGCATACTTTTTTTTAACTTTAATTTTTTCTTGGACTTTTTAATCTGTTTTTTTAATGCAATATGGCAAATATAATAAAATGTTTTGCATGACCTCCCACATATAAGTAATAATCTGCTTCTCAAGGGGAAATACTTAATGAATAAATTATATATCATATATATATTAAAGAGAAAAAAAAGTCAATTGAGTATGTACACCAAGTCCAGTATCAAGAAAACAATACAGTGAACTTCCCTCTACAACCTCCTTATCTCTCTTACAGAAGCAGAGGCCTCCAAAGGAAAGGCAAATGTGACCAGGTAGGAAATGCAATAGGTCAATACTCCTGCGTTTATCAAAATTGTAGTTGGGACCATGAATAGTCATTGTTCTTCCAGCTTCTGGGGAAAGAAGGAGAGAGAAATGGAGATAAAGGCAGAGATGGAGCAAGACATAAAGATAGAGACAGAGACAGACCCTCAAAATAGATAGACATTTATCATGTACTTCCTAATTGTTCTCTCCATTCTAAACATCTCAAACTCCTTTCACTGTTCTTTGTAACATATTCTCTCAAAGTTATGGATAACTTTTTCTGTGGTCCTCCTCTGGTGGTTTCCAACTTAACCTTCTTATAATATAATGTCTAAAACTTAAACAGCATTAGCAGATGTAGTCTAATCAAGGCACATCACAGAGGACAATACTATATTGCACTCCAAATACAATGTCTTTCTTAATGAAACCTAAATTTATATTAACGTTTTTAGTCTTAATGTTACGCTGTCCATTCTTATTTATTAAGAATCCTCTGAAACACTCATTTTTTTGCGTTGGAAACTTCTGTCTAGTCATATCTCCTCAGTATTGTATTTTAAGTTAACTTTAGCACTAAAACACAAGATTTTACTATTTATCTCATTGAGCTTGGTTATATAGTGTATACATGGTTGCATTTGTACCGAGAAAGAAATTAGTTTAAATCCTAACTCAGACAATTATTCCTTGTATGAACTTGGGCAAATCCCTAAATTTATCAGCTTCAATTTCCTTATGTGTAAAACGGTGGTAATAATAACACCTACCACATAGGGTTGTTGAGAAAATCTAATGACATTAAGTATGGAAAAATCAAAACACTATATAAATGATAGATATTGATCCATATGATCAATTAATTTTTCATATGTGCCAGTTTCATTTCGCTAACTAGATTTGACGTTCCCTGAGGGAAATACCCATGTTTATCCTCAAAGTTCTATAGTAGAATACTTCCCATGTATTTAAACACTTAAATATTTGTTATTGGACTAATATAACTCTTTTTTTTCTTGCAACAGTTACAGAATAGTACCTCTTTTGTTCATATGAACAAAATACTTCTCTCTTCCTTCCATTGGAGACAGTCATGGAATACTTAATCTCCCTCTTTTCCATGAGATAAAATGTGATAGGCTAAAAGTTGGAGTGTTTTACCATTATTTCCTGAAGGAAAAAAAATAAACAACTAGTTCTTTCTAGTCTAAGGATGGATGGTAGCCAAGCAGTATCCTCTGACAAGCCATCAAGATTTTGAAGTCATTAGAAAACCATCTTTTCCCTACCCTAAGAAATTTCAATACCATTATTCAGAGGGAATACAAAACCAAAGAGGATCTGACTCAATCTTCCTGCCACAAAGAATAAGGAGAACAATGTATGTTTCCTAAGTAGCTGTAAGAAATATACCTTACTTTTTTCTAAAAGATGTCTAAAGTATCCAAAGTTATTGCTTTTGCTTTTTAAGTGTTCTGGAAATGAGCTGTATCCACTTCTTTATATACATTCTCACACACACGTTATATGCATCTAGCAAGCCATCAGGTTAGTGAGAGACATTGTTTAACTGTTTATTTCATTGAGCAGATAGTTTTCGTGCTTATAATTGCATTACAGAAAAATCCATTCCCTTTATTATAAAAGCATCTGGCAAGAAGGCTTGAGTGAAGAGTCCATCAACTCAATTATCATTTGAGGTCAGTCAGCATTTCTACTGTGAAACTTAGCTCAATGGAGTTTTCGATTTGACCTTTCAAGTTTCCCATCCCTTTAACTATGCACACTATTATTGAGGATGGAAACTGGGATGGAAGCTGGGTTTTGTTTAAGCATCCATACATTTATTTGCTTTCAGGTCACTGGCTTAGGGAAACTGTCAGGTTGAGAATGATTTTGTCCCTTTACCTCATGATTTCTTTCATCAAAGAGAAAAACAAAATCTCAGAGTTCGAAGGGACCCCAATCACTATTTAGTCCACCTTCTATAACATTTTCCTCTTCAACATCAATGACAAATGATAATTTAATATCCACTTGAAAACAAAAGTGATAGGGAGCTCACCACCTCCTACTATTGTCCATTCTGATTACAGTCATTCAATCTTTTCTTGAAAACCTCTGATGATGAACTCACAACTAGCAACCATAATCTTTTTTTAACAGCTCAATTTTTTAGGAAATTTTATAATTTTTTTATTATTATTACTGAAACATTTATTGTCTACAGTATCCAAGGAAGCACTAGGAATACAATGCCAAAAAGTAAAATTTACCTTGTATCAATGAATATATTACATCTTCCTGGGAGAATATACAATGTACACAAGTAAGTAAATAAAATTACATACAAATTCATACAAATAATTTCAAGTGTGAGAGAGTATAACTGATTATAGCAGAAAAAGTCTTGTGTATGATATGGAACCTATATTGTGCTTGGAAGGAAGCTAATGATTTCTATTAGGTAGAAAACTGGATGATGAAAACTGGATTTAACCTAGACTGGCCTTTTCTGCAGCATTCTGGTGCTGGGCAAAAGACATCTAATCATCTAAAAACCTTTCAACCTTTCAATAATTTGAATTTCTCCCCCTGTTCTCATGTAAAATCTCATCTAAAACTTCTCTAGGTTAACTATTCTGCATTCCTTCTACCAATCATTGAAGAATAGGAAATTTTCTGACAACATTCTAGTAATACTTTCCAGAAAAGAGACGAGGGTAATGTGGTATTTCTTCTTTTATGATGTTCTCATTTATCTATATAGCTTTCAATTCCCTATTAGTCATTATTATAGTGCGCTTCATAGTCTGAAAAACATATTTTTGGTAAAACAAATAGAAATAAAATGAGCATTGAGTAGCACCATTCTATACATTATAAGTATTTATTCCATATTTATGTCTTGCAACCCTCTCAGTCAAAAAACTAAAATTAAAAGCTCATTTTGTTAAACTTTCCTTTCTATTCATTGAGATGCACTATGGTATATTAGATGGAGTAAGTAAGAATGTAAGAACTGGATTCAAGTGCTGCCTCCAACAAAAACTAGCAGTCTGACCACAACAACAATCAGTTACTTAATTTTTCTGTGTAGCAAATAACTCTCTAAGGCAATATACAAGCCACTTGCCAATCTGCATCAATGGACAGATTTCCACATTGGGAGCCACCTTCACCAGTGGAATTGGATTTTTTTAATCTGATTTTTTTTTATTTAGAGTTTAAATATAAAGTACAAAAAGAAAAAAAAAGCATTGCCAGGTCCATAGTAGAACATAAGTTAGGATCCAAAATGTAAAGCAATAAAGTTCCATTTTAAGAAACCCTATATAATAAATATTATACATTGTGTTCAGAGCTGTCAATCTTTTCTTTGCTTCCTTATAGGTTTTCTTTTGTCCTCTGCTATGCAATTTTTATTTTATTCTTTTTCTCCCTCTTTATTCTTCTTTTCCCTCTTTATTCCTCCTCTTCCACCTCCCCCAAGAAAACTACAATTAAGCATGGAGATATATGTGTGCATGTATGAATGTATGTATGTGTATGTATACATGTATACATGTACAAATATATATGTGTATATACATAAATATCTATAATCACACACACACATATATATATATACATTTATATACACCTATGTAAGACCATATTATGCTTGTTTGTCCTGTTTCTCTGAAAGTAGATAACATCTTTCATAAACACAAATATTTCCAATATTTTTCTAAATACAATCCATCATTTCCTATACCACAGCAATATTCTAACTTCAAACTGTCTAGTTCTTTTAAATAGTCAGAAACAATATTGATTAATATGATTGGCATATAGTGTGTAGTTTCCCTATTTTTCTCTTTTAATTAAATCTATTTTAGCTTTAACTTTGTAGATGAGTAGTATCTTTGCTTCCTTTACCTAATAAATTCTCCTGATCTTTATTATGTTTATATGCAACACTTTTTTCCTTATCCCTCCTGACTGCTCCATTTTACTTCTACATGCTACTTTGCCCCCATATTACTCAATCTACTTCCCTCCCAAAGATCCTTCCTTTACCCTTTCCCTTGCTCTCTTGTTTCTATCTGAATTTAGAAACTTTTATAATCTTCCAACCATATATTTTGGAACCACATATATAGTTCTTCCATCTTTATACCATTCCCATTAATCTATATACCCTTCCAGATTTCCCCTTATCCTATTTCTTCCTCACCCTCATTTCTTTATAAATCTAAAAGATTCTAAATGTACATGTTGCTTTTTTTCTTTAACCCAGATCTAATGTAATGTACCTTCTAAAAATCTAAAAAACTTATCTTCTCTCCCCTCGCAATCCTTTTCACCCCTTAATTCTTTCTGAATTTAGAAGACCCCTTAGCTATGTGTGTGTGTGTGTGTGTGTGTGTATGTATTGTTCCCTCTTTAATCCATTCCCTTTCAGAATAAGGTTCTAGAACTGCCAGCCCTCCTCACCCATCTAATTCCTTTTTGTCAGTTCTTCCTCCAGAACTTTATTTGTATAATTATTCTTTTTACCTTTTCCTAAATGATTTTGCTTTTTAGAACCACATAATATTCATTTCTATTTCAATCTTTCGTTTCAATCATTCAATTAGTAATTATAGTTTTAGACATACTATTTACATTTTCATACACAAAAAATAAACAGTTTAACATTTTTAAGGCCCTTGTAAATACTCTTTAAAATTTACATTATATTTCTCATGGATCTTACATGCCAAATCTTCTATTAAGTTCAGGTCTTTTTATAACAAAATCTTGAAAGCCTGGCAATTTGTTGGGTGCGCTTTTTTTTTTCCTATTCAGGACTATGCTTAACTTTGCTGAGTATATTTTTGCTCTCAATTTTCTTTTGCTCTTCAACATTTAGGGTTTCTTTTGTTCTTTAATATTTAGGGTTCCAAGGTCTTTGGTCTTTTAATACAGCTAATACTAGGGTCTTATGTGATCCTAATTGTGGCTCTGCCATATTTAACTTGCTTTTCTTTTTGCTTATAATATTTTCTCCTTGAGCTGACATTTTTAGAATTTAGCTGTGATTTTCCTGTATATTTCCTCTTTGGTAATGAATGAAATGGGAAACTGAGGACTTCTCAGATTATGATTGTAAGAGATTGGTGTGGTTTTTCACTCTGCAGGAGGGAATTAAGTATGGCTTTTTAGAATATCAAAAGCAGTCCAGACTTTCAAACAGGAATCCTATTTGCAAGAAGTCTGACAAATATCTTCCAAGTCAACTATGCCAGGCAGACTAAATGTGTATTGTGATAAAGCTGGGTTTGAGCAAAGCCCCAGTAAAGAATAGCTAAACTACTATTGTGGTGATAAGCAAGCAGGAAAACAGGAAATACTTTGTTGTGGAGATTGCCAGGATGGGGGCAGGTCTTGAGGGCCTGTAACTCCTCTGGCTATAAAAACATCTTTCTAAATTGGCAAAGGTGGCCACCTCACCCCTGTCTTGCCTGGGGGAAAGGACTGCCCAGAATTTCACAACATTCTAATAAACTTCTAATCTTCACTTTGAGAGATCTCTGAATAATGATTTTGAGTCAGGGCCACATTTTTATCCCCCACAGTCAGGTGGTAATGAGTGGAATTTTTTTTTTTCTATTTCTACTTTCCCCTCTTGTTTTCATGCTCAGGACAATTTTATTTATTATTTCTTGTATTATATCAAAATTCTTTTTTTCATTATAACTTTCAGATAGTCTGATTATTCTTATATTTTCTGCTTTTGATCTGTTTTCCACATCAGTTATTTTTCTATTGAGGTGTTTCACATTCTCTTCCATTTTTTTTCATTCTTTGTATTTTGTTTTATTATTTCTTGGTCTCTTATGACTCTTCTGGCTTGCTCTTGCTCAGTTCTTATTTTCAAAGAGTTATTTTGTTCATTAAGATCTCCTTTTTCAGATATTTGACTTTCTTTTTATAATCTTACTTTTGGGGAGAAGTTCTTTTTTCTTATTTTTTCTCCATCTCTCTCATTTAATATTTAAAAATTTTTGAGTTCTTCAAAAAATTATTTTTGAGAATAAGAACATGAAATGTTATACTTTGGAATAGGAGAGGCATTTTTGCTTCACTATCTTCTTATAAAAATAAACTCATCTTCTCTACTACCATAGTAATTTTCTATGGTTGGACTATTTTTCCTTTGCCTGCACTTTTTTTTTTAAATAGGACCTTATTATGATAGTAATAAACTCCTTCCCCTCCCTTACCAGGAAGAAGTAATCTGGCTATTATCATGTATAACAAGTCCCAGACTATCCTGTTTGAATAGAGTGATTGTGAAGAAACAATTCTTTATCAACCTCCATTGTTTATCCCTCAAATCTCTAGGCATCTTTAAACAATCTTTGACATATTGATTACCTTGTCTTTTAGATAGATCTAGGACTTGATCTTTCAGGTATTCCATTTATCTCCTCCTTGACCCCTCCTTCTGAACTACCAAAATCTTCCCTGGTCTTAAGAAACCCCCAAGACTGCATTTCCCCTCTAAAATATCTGCTTGTGATAAAGAACTTTGCTAAATCCTTTTCAGGACTAAATCCACTATGAAATATTCTCTCTCTCTCTCTCTCTCTCTCTCTCTCTCTCTCTCTCTCTCTCTCTCTCTCTCTCTCTTTCTCTCATCTCCCTCATAGTGCCTTCTTTGGCATCTTTCTCCTTACTATAACTAACTCTGGTTAGTCTGCTAAACTCCTTTATGGAGCTAACCTGTCAGTCAATAGCATACTCCCACCTCATGGAATATGCTTTTAATGGATTCTTCCAAATTCTTTTCCTTGATAATGTTAACCTATTCCTCTCCCAAATCAATTTCATATTTACTACTCCTGATGCCTATTTTACCTTTTCATATTGTCTGTAGCCTCTTCCCCTAAATAAACCTATCTTTTGGCAAAGAGAATGGCCATTATGAATTTGTCACAGGTTTATTTTGAACCAGGAATTGCAACACTGACTTCATCACTAGGGTGTGGGGAATAATAACTTTGACCTGAGACCCTCCTTCAGTTATTCTTTCTGGTCTGGAATTGAAACCAGGTACTCTGCCCTCCTAAAAGTGCTCACAGACAGGACTCCCTGCCTTACTGATTCTGCACTTATCTCACCATTGTGTGTTGTTGATTCCTTCTGGCCAAGGGCCAAGTTTCAATAGCATAGCAAGGTCTGGCAACCCTTATCAGGAGAGATTCTCTCAATCCTCCTAGGTTCAGATGCCCAACAACTCCCTACACTGGTTGCTGTTTGGGGCTGAGGCTACTTCCCAACTCAACTAGTCCTAGGGCATATAGTTTGCTAATTCCAAGGAACAAGCCTGGTGGATTACATTTCACATGGATCAAACCTTTGTCCTGGAAATCTTCTTTAGATCTTCTCCAATTGTCTCATAAGGAGCATTATTCTACACCAACTCTTGTTTATTACTCTATGCCTGCCCTGACATGTTATTTTATGTTATTTGTGGAAGAAAAATGAATTTTCTGACCTTTTTGTCCATTTTCCCAGAATCCTCCCTTACAGTTTTGGATTTTTAAAAATCACTTTACAACTTAATTTAATTTATTTAATTTAAATTAATTAATTTAATTAATGGATTTCAGCATCATTAATATTGTTGTAACTACATGTCATTCTTATCATTCATTGTACGTCCCTACCACTAATTCCATATTTGAATCTAACCTTTAAAATCTAAGTTTGCCAATAAATATTCTGCATTCCTACATCATGTTCCATCTCCAATGGAACCATTTGTGCTTGTATTATTGGAATCCCTTCTTCTTTCCTTCTGCCTTGGGCCAAGTTCTGCTGTAGTATTTTAGGCTACATTGCTAAATTCCCCTTTCTTTAATTTCTTAAATCTAATTTGTCCATGCTTTAGAATGTTAATCCATGACCAAATTCTGTCCCTTCTCCTTATTTAAAAGAATTCTATGATGGCATGGTCATCACCTTCCAAAGTTCCTATTTTTATTACTTCAATTGCCAGTTACTCCTTATTGGACAGAATCAAGCCTAGAGTGGCAGTTCTCTTCATATAATTTTCTAGCCTCTGAAAATTCAAATTATCACATCATCCAGGCAATGGAAGAATTTTTAAGCTGCTCTGCTAAAACTTGTTTTGCATTGTTTTAACGGATAATGTGGAACAGACACATTCTACCTAGGAAAATCAGGCTACTAAAAAACTTCCTAAAATAGGATGGTAATGCTAAATACTGATTTATTTATCTGTCCAACTCTCAACTGCCCACATGTGCTCAACGGCATATGTGAACCTACCCACATATGCTACCCTATTTTCTCCACCTGCTTTTCATCTCATTAAGTACAGTACTTGTATGCATCAACCTTCTACAAACACTTTTCAGAATCCTTTTTTCTCTCCATTTCATAGGTTTCTTAGAAAACAAGCTTTGTAAGTCGACATGGATCTACCAAAAAGGACAGTAAAAAGTTTTGACTGTGCCCACTATCCAATTCTAATTTGTCCTAGACTGTTATAACAACTATTATAATTAACCATAATCAAAATAGAAAAAAAAGTTTAACCTGAACCAATATATAAGGAAAAAAAAGTATATCACCTATAATTAAATTGTGAGTTCCTTGAGAGCTGTTAAGAAGGTTTTTCTGATTCCTTTTGCATCCTTAGCATTTAGGATGGTGTTTAGCACATAGCAAGAACTTAATGAGTGTTTCTTGAGTGAAAAACTTAAAGAACTCTTTCCAAAGTCATTGTAATTTGGAATAACTGTATCCATTCTTTAACTACTCATAGGGAAATGCATTGTGTTCTTCTGAATGAAAAAAGAAGTTTATAAATTTTCTACAAAGAATAACAACTCCCAGTCAAATAGAAGGAAAGTATTCTCTGAACCACAGAAATAAATTAAGGAATAAGTTCATAAAGTTTAATTAGCTAGCCCACTCCTTTTTCTAAAGCTATAGAATTCAAATTGTACCATGAGCTTTTAAATTTCAATTAATCAATAACAATTTTTAAGTCCCTACAATCTGTCAAGCTTGTGCTAAATGAAGAGAATACAAAAAGAGATAAAAAACAATATCTGCCTTCAAACTTACAATCTAATGAAGAATACAATATATGAACAAATATATAAAAAACAAGCTATATACAAAATAAATGGGGATGGAGAAATTAAATAAAGTAAATAAGGTGCTAAAATAAAGTGAGGTTGGGGAAGACTTCCTTTAGAAGGTGGAATATTAGTTGAGACTTAAAGAAGGCCTGGGCAGTCAGTAAGTAGAACAGAGGAGCGAAAGTGTTCTAAGCACTCTAGAAAATAGAGAAAATGACCAGAGCCAAGAGATAGAGTGTCTTGCTTGCAGAAGAGCCAATAAGCCAAAGTCACCAGAATAAAGAGTATATATTGGGTATTAATGTATAAAATGACTAGAAAAGTGGCAGGGAGCAGGAGTGTTAGATTATAAAGCTCTTTGAATGCCCAGCAGAGCATTTTGTATTTGATCTCGGAGACAATAGGTAGTCCTGGGAGTTTATTGAATAGAGAAAGGGTGTTCCATAGTTTGATCTGCACTTGAGGAAAATTACTTCAGTGAATGAATGGTAGATAGATTGAAGCTGGGATATTTGAGGCAGGCAGAACCAACAGCAAACTGTTACAACACTACTATGCTGGCAAAGAAAGGAAGAAAGGAAAAAAGAAAG